>BLSH010291330.1:2242888-2253474 GCA_018402905.1 Glandirana rugosa | reverse complement strand
GCAATAGAAGAGGTCTGGACTGGGCGAGAATTAGCACATTGTCCAAGAAATGGAATACTCTTATTCCCTGCTGCTGAAGATAAGCGATCACCGTTACCAGGACTTTTGTGAATGTTCTGGGAGCCAAACTGTAAGGGCAATTATAATACCTTGTATGCATTATAATTTGCCTGCGCTAATAAGCGCAGTTTTCAGCTCTTTTGCATAATGCATTTGATCGACCTGTGTTGAAGCAGACAGACACATACAGACACAGATTGCTTCATCTCACATAGCCGCTCGCAGGGATTGTCCTCCCTTCCATGCTTGGTGTGTTTATTTATACTCGTCAAACAGAGAGAACAAAAGGGACTGATGGCTTCACAATCAGCCAATCAGCCTCCAAGGCACAGTCACATGACATGAGCTCAATACAAAACTACCAATCAATGACACACTTGTTTACATTCAAACTATACAATAGGAAAGGCATGCATGCATGGGGGGGGGGGGGGTTGGCCGACCTCTATGAGAAGACAGCAAACAATGAGAGCCATGTGCTATCTTCATAGAAGCATTCCAAACCAAATCCACCACACATGTACAAACCTGCCAATTACAATGAATCGCTACCCAATACAGCTCTCTGAACTATATGACATAGCAATTATGCTACTGTTCCATTAAAGGGTAAATTACAACACAAAGGAATATAGCTGCAGACCTCTGTCACATTGATCAGATGCCACAGAAAGCCTACAGATCATTATCCTTACATAAAAGGCAATACTAATTCCATGACCCAAGTGAACCGCCGCCAAGCAGATCGATCTGTACAGAAGACAGGGACCCCCTGATTGACGGTAATACACCCGCGCCACAGAACGTGCATTGCACCTCAAAGATCCGGACCGGCGTTTGCTCCAGCGATAACCGCTCAGGGCGCCTGCTGGCCGGGATGATCGGGCGGGTAGCGTGTAATTATCAATTGATGGAAGATTTTCATTGTATGTGGCCTTTCTCAATATCGGTTAAAGCCATATTCGCTGTACACAGCGAATACCGGTAAACCAACACTGGGAGACACTGTGACAATACATAATACACCCTAAATTTCTACAACAAAACTGAGTCCAAATGGAAGGCATTGGAATTGAAAATGACTGCCTGCATACACAAACCACAGAAAGCGCTGATGACTCTTGGCTATTGGGATACGGAAATATGCATTTTCTAAGTCCACGGACACCATCCAGTCGCCCTGGTGGATCCCAGCTGTGATGGTCTTTAGGGACTCATTCCGGAACGACTGTGGTTTTAGAAAAGAGTTCAGCTTCTTTAAGTCCAAAACCGGACACCACCCGCCTGATAAATTTTGGACGAGAAAAAGCGGGAAGTACATTCCCTGATCTTGCTCTTCTTTCGGCGCCTGAATAATAGCCCGAAGATGGAGTAATTCTGCTATGTATGATTTGAGAGATGATCACTTCTCTGCCAAGGAGGGAACCTTTGTTGCCATCCAGACATCCTGGAGGAGGGCCCTAAAACTGAAGGCGAAGGCCATTCCGGTCTACTTCTAAGACTCAGGAATCCGCTATCCTTTCCGCCCAGATACTCCTGTAGGCAGCCAACCTTGCTCCTACTGGCGGTCCCTGGGTGGGCTGCCTTTCAGAAGGACTTGGCTGCAGCTTTTGAAGCTTGAGGGTTTTAGCCTTAAAACGGTCGGTGAAGGCTCATCGAGACTGCCATGTGAATCGTGAGAAATCATTACCAGGCCAATAGGATCTTGCTTCCTTGAACTGGTCCCAGGGTCTTCTATTAGAACTAAAGGACTGCTGGTTACGCTTTCGATCCTGGGGCAGGAGGCCCGATTTTCCCCCTATCATCCGGCAGATAGCTTTCTCCAGTGTTTTGCCTCCTGAAAAGGGAATAGAACACAAAGCTTACATCGAAGCCAGGGACCAGTGCTTCCACCAAAGAGCCAATCTAGCCGTGACCGAGTGCCCCATGATGTGGGCAGTAAACTTAACCAAATCAACCGCTGCCTCCGCCAGGAACTCCGCTGAGAACTTTAGGCCTTGCAGGCTTGATTATAGAACTTTCTCTTCCGACCGGGTATCAAAGGAAGACTCCACATTCGCCGAGTAGACCTTTATGGCCCTGGCAATTGAGGTTAGTGCCACCACCAGTCTGCAGGAGGCCCCTGCCATGGTAAACCTTCTTCAATTCTGAGTCGGCCTTTTGCTCCATAGCATCTTTAAATGAGACTTCTCTTCCAGGGGCAAGGTGATATGCCTTGCAAGGCGCTGGAAGGACGCATCCACTTTGGGAGGCGTATCCCAGGAATCCACCTCCAACTGCTTGAATGGGTATAATTTGTTTACCCTATTTTGTAAGGGGTGTTCCCTGTCCGGCTTGGACCATTCCTCCTCCATCAACTCCTTAGTTTCCAAAATGAAAGAAAATGAAAGAAATTTTGAGAACTCCCTTTTCAAATTCAGATAGTATCTCTCCGGCTCTTGTGTACCTGCCGAGTCCTCTTCCCAATCAATAGCCTGTTTTATGGCTGTTATAAAAGACGGCACTAGTGAAAAATCTAGGGAATAAGCATCCAAGGTATATTGGCCCCATTCAGACTTCGCCTCCGAATCGGAAATACCGGGGAGCCGTCCTCCCTCGCTAGCGATGATCACTTAAAGAAGAAATTGCTCTTTTGTGAGCCCTGAGCGAGGAACCTCTCCCCCTGCAATAAGGGAAACATTAGCCACCATCAGGAGGTGTTTGAGCAAACCATACATGACAGAGTTCCCCAGAAGTCCCTTTACCTTTCCACAGACTTCAGTGCCTCTTGTACAGGAACTGGCGAGCTCATCCGAGGCTAAAGAGATATATACAGAGTCAGACCCCCTATTACTACCTATATAGGATATATATATATATATATATATATATATATATACACCCCCATACTCCTGTATACATACATACAACACACACACCCCACAGCAAGTGTACTCACTGGCTCAGGAAAGCAAGAGAGTAACTTGGTGCGAGGCTAAGGAGACTGTCAGCAGGCTGCAGAAAACCAAAGAAGCATGAGGCTACAGGAGAGAGGGAGAGTGTAGGATTAAGAAGAAGCCAGCTATGTCTATGCTGGCCACAATTCCTCCCCAACCTCACTCCATTCTGCTCACCAGGCAGCTCACCGCATGGACACCTGACAGCCACAACATTTGTGAGCTTCTTCCTTGTTTAAATTTGCCACCCCCCCCCCCGAACCGGCCAATCAGACGCGGCCACCGGGAGACCAATCACAGCCATGCTAAATCCGGGAAGGCATGGCGACGTCATCCCTCCGCACCGCTCCAGTAGCTGTCAGTGGACCGGAGAAGCAGGAAGGAAGAGGAGGCGTCAATCGTCCATGCGCTCTCATCTATGCCGGTATGCACGGGCTCAGCCCTTACCCCTAGCATGGCTCCGTGCCCACACGCAGTAATACAAGGACCTAATAAGGGAAGAAGCCCAGAAACTATGCCCAGTAAAGCCCAGGATGGCTGCCTCCACGCGACTGATGGCATATTATGCCTGCGCTAATCTCCGGCACCAGGAGAGACCCTATGAAGGGAATTTACTTCCAACAAGGGACCTTCCACCATAAGGACCAATGGCACGAAATACAGGAACGTCTGGAGCAAGGATAGAATAAGAACATCCTTACAAGGTACAGCCTGCCTTTTATGTGTCTAGTACAGGGATGTCCTATACGGGGTCAAGAGGCGGGGTTGACCCGAGGTCGTGCTGGCATGAGGCTGAGCCCAGAAATATATATTATATATACAGTATCTCACAAAAGTTTCACATTTTTGCTAATATTTTCTTATATCTTTTCATGTGACAACACTGAAGAAATTACACTTTGCTACAATGTAAAGTAGTGAGTGTATAGCTTGTATAACAGTGTAAATTTGCCACCCCTCAAAATAACTCAACACACAGCCATTAATGTCTAAACCGCTGGCAACAAAAGTGAGTACACCCCTAAGTGAAAATGTCCAAATTGGGCCCAAAGTGTCAATATTTTGTGTGGCCACCATTATTTTCCAGCACTGCCTTAACTCTCTTGGGCATGGAGTTCACCAGAGCTTCACGGGTTGCTGGTGCTGGTGGATGTTAGAGACCTTGCGCTCCTCCTCCTTCCACTTGAGGATCCCCACAGATGCTCAATAGATGCTTCCTTGTGCCGTTCCAGGAATCCATTCCACTCCTGGCTGCACCCAAGCCTCCAGGCCTCAAGGTCACCCCCCCAGACTGGGAGCTCCCTCCCGGGTAGGGGCCTCCACAGCACCTCTGCTACATTCCCCATACTTCCACCCGACTTCTCCTCCCCCTGCTGGCAGACAGCTGTATTTAAGGAGGCTTGCCCCCTGCCAGTCCAGACTGTAGATTGGTCAGGGCTCCTTGTCATACATCAGGAATTGACACCTTCTCATCCACCCCCCTCTCCAGAGCCTTCTCTGCTCAAAGGGGAGGAAACTTCAAGAGGTGTTCCTTCCTTGCATCTCCAGCCACTCCCTGAAACCTCGGCTGGAGCAGTCTGATAAGGGATCATTTCTCAGATTCATCTATTTTTGTTCAGCTTTAACTATTAAGTTGTGTAAACAAGTAGTAAAGACACATGAAACTCAATCTGCAGCTGGTTAGAATGCATTTTTTCAAATTTAATAGATTAAAAAATGTCTAAACTGCTATTTGTTAGTGCTGACCACAATATAAAAAAACAGAAAAGAGAAAATATATACAAAACTAGTATGGATTCACTTTAAAACAGTGTGGGTCCTTGGTAGCTCCCAGCAAATACCATGTCCAAAAATGGTACAATTCACAATTGGTAGCTGGGAAGCAAGGCATAGTAACGCTCAAATACTATATATAGCATTTTCTGTGGGTTCTAGTTGTTCTCTATTGATTTTCCTACTGCCCTCTTCACATTAAAAGCATATGGAATTTAATGTATAAAAAAGATTCCAAATGAATTTTGTAATTTTTAAAACTGAAGCACAAACATATTTAAAAAACAAAAAAACATAATGCCGCTCTGCAATCAATACGTATTTAAATTTATTTTTGTTGTTGCAAGCAGTGTAAGTACCTGAATTTCACTTGATATCAGCCCCCCGCAGTCCCTGTACAGCAGGGCTTAGACTGGGAGAGATAGAAACAACACAAGTAGCCAATCAGGTGTGGTGAAGTGTAGGGAGAATGCTGATAGGAGGACAGAGCAGAGTGACAGAGAGATGAGCTTATCTGTTTGCTGTTTCTTCTTTCACTCTCCAATCACAGGGTGGAAGTAGGGGAAATACCTGTGAATGAAAGTTAGACTGCAGCAGGAACAAATCAGGTTCCTTTGTTATGTTGGACAGTGCTATGTGGAAATCTCATGAATGGATGTGCAGAATCAAAAATCCTTTGGCAGATATTTTTTTTTTATATGTATTTTTTCTGTGTATGACACTGTCTGCCTGGGGCTCAGCTTAAAGGAGTTGTAAAGGCAGAAGGTTTTTTTTATCTTAATGCATTCTATGCATTAAGATAAAAAGCCTTCTGTGTGCAGCTGCCCCCTCAGCCCCCTAACATTTACCTGAGGTCCCTCTCTCTCCAGTGATGTCCATGAGTGTTTTAGCCTTCCGAGAATCTCCCTCCTGATTGGCTGAGACACAGCAGCATTGTCATTGGCTGCTGCTGCGGTCAATCAAAGTCAGCTAGCCAATCAGGGGAGAGAGAGGTGGGATCGGGTTGGGGCTCCATGTCTGAATGAACACAGGGAGCTGTGACTCAGCTTGGGTGCCCCATAGCAAACTGCTGGCTGTGGTGGCACTGAACAGGAGGGAGGGGCCAGGATCACAGAAGAGTATGGGCGTCCGCAGGTAGGGGCAAGGGGGGGCAGTTGCCCCCCCCTGGAATCTGGGGTTCCCCACTAGGTCCTTATCCTCTTGAGCCATGTATGCAGTTTCTGACAGTCTCTTGGGCTATGTATGCAGTCTCTGATTATCTCTTGTGCTATGTCCGCAGTCTCTGACCGTCTCCTGTAGTATGTCCACAGTCTCTGACCATCTCCTGTACTATGTCTGCAGTCTCTGACCGGCTCCTGTACCATGTCTGCAGTCTCTGACCATCTCCTGTACCATGTCTGCAGTCTCTGACCGTCTCTTGTACCATGTCTGCAGTCTCTGACCGTCTCTTGTACCATGTCCGCAGTCTCTGACCGTCTCTTGTACTATGTCCGCAGTCTCTGACCGTCTCTTGTACCATGTCCGCAGTCTCTGACTATCTCCTGTACCATGTCCGCAGTCTCTGACCATCTCCTGTACCATGTCCGCAGTCTCTGACCGTCTCTTGTACCATGTCTGCAGTCTCTGACCGTCTCTTGTACCATGTCCGCAGTCTCTGACCATCTCCTGTACCATGTCCGCAGTCTCTGACCATCTCCTGTACCATGTCCACAGTCTCTGACCATCTCCTGTACCATGCCCACAGTCTCTATACCATCTCCTGTATCATGTCTGCAGTCTCTGATGTCTCCTGTACCATGTCTGCAGTCTCTGACCGTCTCCTGTACTATGTCTGCAGTCTCTGACCATCTCTTGTATCATGTCTGCAGTCTCTAACCATCTCTTGTACCATGTCTGCAGTCTCTGACCGTCTCTTGTATCATGTCTGTAGTCTCTGACCATGTCCTGTACTATGTCTGCAGTCTCTGACCGTCTTCTGTGCAATGTCTGCAGTCTCTGATTGTCTCCTGTACCATGTCTGCAGTCTCTGACCGTCTCCTGTACCATGTCTGCAGTCTCTGACCGTTTCCTGTACAATGACTGCGGTCTCTGACCGCGATAATGTGATAATGACATTGTCAAAAAGGGGCAGAGAATGGGTGACCTTAAAATGATGCCCCCCCCTGAAAAAACTTCTGCAGACACCCATGCAGAAGAGGGACCCGAGAAGAGGAGGATCCGTGCTGCTCTGTGCAAAACCAACTGCACAGAGTATAACATGTTTGTTTTTTTTATAGGGAAAAAAACAAGACTTTACAATCACTTTAAGGCTTGGTTCACATATATGCAAATCTGCAGTGTTTTGCACCACATCCAATTTATGTAACATGTGAACTGGATTGGCTTTCAATCCAAGTAGGAATTCACACCTGAATCGCACCTGAACCGGTTAACAAAACCGCAACGGGACTTCGGACTGCAAACATGTGTGAACTGAACTCTTAGCCTCCATTTGTCATTTTAGCAGTCTAGATGTGAACATGAATTAAGGAAGCTGCTTGCTGCTATGGGCAACAAGGTCATTTTAAATTTAGGGCACTTTTCATACATTATGCTCACAGTAGTTTATTAGGTATAAATATATTGAAAGGAAGAAGATTTTTCCCATAGCTGCTAACTAGCTTCCTTTTGTTCTGTGATTTTGCATCGGAAATAGAAAAGCAAGAATTTTATTGGTTGTTATAGATAGCAAAAACTGTTTTCAATGCTATTTTTTTTTTTAAATATGTGTTGCCCATAATAATTCATCATTAAAAAAGGAAGAATAAACCTGAAGACTTTCCACCTGCTGTTGGATAATCTGGTAAAATCACATATTAAACCTAGCATATGAAATGGCTATTATGTGATCATGTTCATTCTTGCTGGTCAGCCTTGTAGCTTAAAAAAAAAGTCTGCAAGACAATTACACTTAAGATATTTCATGGGTGTTTATTTTTAACTTGCCATAAAATGCATGTAAAATAGGCTGTTGGGGGAGAGAATCTTAGTAATTTGCCATGGTATAAGCATGAAATGAATAATCATTTACTGAAATAAATCTCCATGACATTATAAAAAAAAAAGTTTATTCCAGTACTTTAATGGTAGAGTTCAAATGATCCACTATTATGTATTTAATCGTTTGGACCACCAAACCCAAGCTCAAGCTAATTTAGTACATTAACCACTTCACAGTCAAACTAAAATAGGAACACTCTATATTTTACTGTACTCAATTATGTAATATATCTTATACGTTAAGATCTAGATCCAAATGCATAATGGACTCCCTAAGCTTATAATTCCTTATTCACCCAACTTCTATTACCTGTTTCAAGGTCTGTCTTCCTCATAAACTGAACTGGAACCTCTACCAAGCTGCATATTAGAACCCAAACAGTTCATATTTATAGACCTGGAATTATCAACAGCTTTCATTGAGGAGCCGAATTAGAGACTCCTAGCACACAGAGCAAGGGGTTAAAGCGGTCGTATACCCCTTTTACTGATTTTTACCTACAGGTAAGCCTATAATAAGGCTTACCCGTAGGTAAAATGTATGGTTTAGGAGATATTCCCTCTTCATGTAGCTGCTGACGTCACAGTGCATGCGCCGTGAAGTCCCGGCGAAGGTCTGGCGCATAGCGCCAGACCTTGCCGGAAAGAGGGGCTCCTGTTCGCATGCGTGGGAGTGACGTCTCGTGGCTCCGGCCACTCACAGCGCCGGAGCCGCAAACCCGGAAGGATCCCTCGAGGGAAGATGTCCGCTCCCTCTGCGGGGACCGAGCGGACCCGTCTAGACTTCGTTCTAAGGTGAGTATTTCATAATAAGCTAGTATGCCGGGCATACTAGCTCATTATGCCTTTGCCTTACAGTTTTTTTTTTTTTTTAAAGCGGTAGTAAACCCATCCATTTAACAGTTTAAAAACCAGTTCCATTTCCGGCACGTGCCGGAAATGTAACACTCCCATTGGTTGTGCTCTAAACCAAACTGTCAAACCATCCAATAGCTGGTGTCATAGCTGATCACATGTGCAGCATCATGGCAGTTGTAGATTGAACAGAGGCCAAGATGGCAGCTTCCTTGGCTGAAAATGATAGGAGGGTTTACTACCACTTTAAGCATACAACCGCTTTAATGTAGGGATCAGGATAGTGTTTAGGCCCAGACATTAGGTTAGGTTTTAATAGGGGAAGTTAAGGGTTGCTTTTGTAATGAGTTCATGATGAGGGATAGGTTATTTATTTGAATGGGGGTTAATAATGAAGATATTTAAAGGGTATGTAAACCTTTCATATTCCTGATATGTGCCTGCAGTACCATACACTTGTATGAAAAAGGATCCCAATCTCTTTTTTGTATTGCTTCCTTTGTGTGAAATCCCTGGTGCCTGGACTTCTCCAATGATCAGACGTTCGAACGTGCCATGACCACCCCCCCCCCCCCGCACAGCTATTTACTGGGAAGCTCAGTGTGCCGCTGCTTCTCCTCCCCCAGCTCTTATGCAGCTGACAGCAGAGGGAATGTGATCACTGATAAAAAGGGAGGGAAAAGGTATTTATAATTATTTTATGCACAAACGTTTTGCCTTTCATTTCTATTTTAAACTGAATGGGTTGTTTTACAAAGTGATCTTTAACAATCACTTTAAGGATTATATGTTAAAGGGCCAGTCTATCCTAAAGTGGTATCTTAGTTATAGGAGGATACTTATTTGTCTTGAATATTCCAACAATAAGTGCTCCCTGCTAAAATTCCAGAATCTGTTCCTGTCCACCTGAGAATTTTTAGCATTGATTTCAGCAATGATATTGCTCCTCAATAAACTTAAGCTTCTCAATAAACTTGATTTTACTCAAGAAAATGCGGAATGTTGGACTTTCTACTTTTCAGTTTTGGCAATCCCACACGCCTTTATGTGTTCCAGCACTTCCTGTAGTGCTCTCCATTATATAAAATAAATGATAAATGCTTCAGGGAGAATGGAATCCAGGAAGCCAACAGTAGATATTTCATTGACAAAGTCTCTGAGAGATAAAAGAAATTGTCAGATGTTTTAACTGTTATATCAGTTTGGGGTGGACTGACCCTTTAAGTGTTAGGGGAAGTTTTAGGGTTAGGGACACTTTACATCAAAGGGATGGTTAGGGGAATTGCAGAAGTTAGACTTCCTATAACAAGGACTAGACCATACTCTTCATCACTCAGAGGTTTGGCCAGTAGTGGAAATAGTGATTGCAGGTAGGGATGGGCTCAGTTTGCACCAGAAAATGTGAACAGACAAAAAATGTATGCGAACATTCGAACACCGTTAAAGTCTATGGGACCCGAACATGAAAAATCAAAAGTGCTCATTTTAACCACTTCAGCCCCAGAAGGATTTCCAGCTTTAGGACCGGAGCCCTTTTTGCCATTCGGCACTGCGTCGCTTTAACTGAAAATTGCGCGGTCGTGCGACGTTGTACCCAAACCCGAGGCCAGGATTTCGACCTTTAGGAAGACCCCGACTTCACCAATTTTACTCGTGAAAACTAAAAAGTACAAGCCCAGGGTATCTGAAATTGCCACAAGCTTACAAGCGTATGTAAAAAACAGACAAGTGTAAAAGACCACGTTTGACTCGGGTAGGGATGGACGTTAGTGATAAAGGTGATGACCGGTTTGGAGACTCACTACTTCTCATACCAGATCAGGAACAATATCCTTCAGATTGAAGACGTTAAGGGGATTGGTAGGGAAACTACATTTCACAGGGATTGGGATTTTGAAGGGGATTGTGAATTTCCCAGTCAGG
>BLSH010291330.1:2201659-2227754 GCA_018402905.1 Glandirana rugosa | reverse complement strand
CACCCCCCCCCCCCCCGTCTCAATCCCTCCATCACCTCTTATCTCCATCACACAATTCCCCCCTTACTTCCTGTCACCATTCCTCCATCTCCATCACACCATCCCCATCACCTCCTGTTTCCATTACACATTCCTTCCATTACCTCCTGACACTTACCCAGTGCACACTGCAGTCATACAGCGCACACTCACACTAAGAAAGAGAGTCTCCTGCAGCCTGGCTGGCGGCTGTCTATCAGAGAAAGCAGAGACAGTGTGGGTGTCAAACAGTCACACACTCACTGTCCCAACTTTTTGGCTGTCTTGAAGAGGAAGGGTACTGCACTCACCACTGTCATCAGGAGGGCTGCAGGGTCAGCCAGAGCAGGGAGGCAGGCAGGAATCAGGAGGATCCATCCATCCGGAGCGTCTGCTCTGGTCAGGTGCTGGCTGGCGGCTGTGTGGCGGGAAAATGCAGTAACCTCATTTGAGGGCGGATGGGCTGGGCAGAGGCACTAGCTGGCAGCAGGAGGAGTGGTCGTCCAACTCGTCTCAGGGTCAGGATCAAATCTTCTCACTCGCCACTCAGGTATTTACGTAATTGCACATGCATAGCTCTGACCGGAGCCGATGGCCACCGTTTTTACTGGCACTTTTCGGCTGCTACGGACTTTTACGGACACCCAAAAAACTGCCCTGTTTTTACTGGCTGTCCGTAAATTTACGGACGGTTGGCAACACTGACCCAAAGTAACAGGCAAAATCTCCCAGAAGAACGAGGTCCACCCTAATAATGGCAAAGGTGCGTGTAACCAATAAAGTCACAGTGCTGAACAAACAACTATAACTTTGGTGAAAACCAATAGGAGACAGGAATTGATTTTTATCCAATACGTGAAGACAAAATATGATAGACTCCATTCACTTGTGCAAACTTAATGTTTTCCATATAATGAGAAAAAGGTCTTAACTGTTCAAGCTTTCAATCCCACAGAAAGGCAAACGCAGTCTATGGGTCACTACTACCAGATTCTCGTAACCAAACAACAAATCCAGCATTGCTGACAGAGATCTGTTAAGATCAAATAGCTATGCATATACAATAAAACCTTGGATTGCGAGCATTATTCATTCTGGAAACATGCTTGTAATCCAAAGTACTTCTATATCAAATCGAATTTCCCCATAAGAAATAATGGAAACTCAGATGATTCATTCCACAACCATTTATTCATAAGTCCTTTAGTCTACAGTCCATATAAAAAGATTATAGCAATGTGATAGGTTGTGTAACCATAAAATGTCCATCCACAAATGGCAGCCTCCCCAATGGGATTAGAAGCAAAATCTAGCAGGAGCTACAAAGTATAAAAGAGAAGAGGGGCGTTTCTAAGTGTAGCAATATGGTTCCATTTAATAAAAGTACAACATTTAGCAACTCACATGGTTGATGATTAAGGCCTCATACACACAGACGTTTTTTGACGCCGGCATTTTCTGGCGTTTTTTTGCAGCTCTCCATGTTAGTCAATGGCCCCATAAAAACGCCGACATTTTTGAGCTGTAGATGGCGTCGGCGTTAGTGAGCTGAAACTAGAACCCACGGCCAGTGCGTTCTGAGGCTGTAATGTTTTGACGTTTTTTGACGCCTACACCGCAAAACGCTCACTAACGCCAACAAACGCCAACTAACGCCGTACCGGGGTTTTTAGACGCCGGCGTTTTTAGGTTGAAAAATAGCAGAGGGATGATTTTTTTTAAAAACCGCCTATTGACGCCGACGCTCATTTACGCACGCCAACGCAGATGCATAACGCCGAAAAACGCCAATTTTTTTTCCTTGACGTCGGGCCCGACATTTTGTTTATTTTTTTAAAAAACGTCCATGTGTATGAGGCCTAAAAGAGGCATATCTAAGTATGCAGCCATCCGGGGTAAAGCTGTCAACATAGACCGTCTTCCGAACCGCTGGCTCTCACTGCTTTCAGTCTGCAATCGTGACCAGGAAGACTACCCTGCAGTAGAGCGATCTGAAAGCGAGGCTTGAAGTGCTCGTGGAGCGTAGCCTGGAAGGGATGACATTGATAGCAGTGCAGAGGATGGTCTATGTGGATAGCTTTACCCCGAATTCCTGCATACTTAGATGTGCCTGTTTTAATCATCAACCATGTGAGTTGCTAAATGTTGTACCTTCATTAAATGTAACCATATTGCTACACTTAGAGGCGCCTCTCTTCTCTTTTATACACAGTTGTGACAAGGTGCTACTCGTATTACAAGACCTCTTTCGTTTATCAAGTTAAAATTTGTAAACTACTCGCAGACCAAGTTACTTGCAATCCAAGGTTTTACTGTATTGTTTGAGGATAGTCTCAGAAAAAAGAAAAAAGTCATTGAGATCCTTACCAGTGCCGCTGTCTATCTTAGCAATGAAGTTTGTCATTTGAAGAACAGCTCACCCAAGAATTGCATATGTAAGGGGAAGAAATTAATAAAAGACTTTCAGGTTGTGAATAGGGATGGGCTGAACGGACCCCTGTTCGGTTCGCACCAGAACTTCCAAACACCGCGAACATTCAGACCCGAATAACGAACCCCATTAACGTCAATGGGACCCGAACTTTGAAAACCAAAAGTGCCCATTGTGAAGGCTTATATGCAAGTAATTGTGCATACAATGGTTATAGGGGTCCAGGTCCTGCCCTGGGGGACATGTATCAATGAAAAAAAAAGTTTTTAAAAAACATAATTTTTAAATGAGCAGTGATTTTTTTTTATTTTTAAAGTGAAAGCATAAAAATGAAAAAATCCTTCCAATATAGTGTCCCTGGGGTCCCCTTAGTGTACCTGTAAAGTGGCAGATCTGAACATGTCTAGAATCTGCTGCAGTAATAATTGCAGTTATAAAGCCAAAAAAAAAAATACATTTTCTGGTCAAGCTGCCTTTATTTTGCTCAGCAACAGCTGGGGAGACAGTGTGTATGATGAGGCCACAATGTAGTGCACTGGGAACAAGATTAGAGATTTTTTGGATAAATTCTGGTGTCACTTTGACTTTGGATAGAAGTAACGGGTGCGTAAAAATTGGGCTTTGGGTGTCGGTGGTGCCTTCACACCATAACCCTATAGAGGGCAAGAATTGGCCTTTCTGTAAAAAAAAAATGCAATGATATGCACCTGTCAGGTGCTGAAAAAATGGTATTTGTGTGTTAATTGTGCCCATTAAACCTATACCAAAAACATTGTTCCAGATGAAATTATTGAACACCCTCAAAGCTAGGCAGCCTCGAAGAAGGAAGGAATTGGAGTGGGAGCTATGCGCTAGTGTGTTGTAATAGGTAAAAAAAATTGATGTATGGTTAATGGAGGGAGCTCCACAAAAAAGATTAGGTGACAAATGTAGAGGGAGAGGAGGGTAAGAGGGCGCCAGCCTGGTCCAGCTTCGAAGTCCTGCAGAGATTCCACATCCCAACAAAACTCAATCAGTGACATCTGCATCAGGGGCTTCTTGGCTGGTAATCCATGACTGATTTATTTTTATGAAAGTCAAATGGCCTACGGAGTCTGAGGACAGACGTGTTCTATGATCAGTCACGAAACCTCCTGCAGCACTGAATGCCCGTTCTGAAAGTACATGGGATGCAGGGCAGCCCAACAACTCAATAGCATACTGGGCAAGTTCTGGCCAGTGGTCTATTCTCATGACCCTGTAAGTCAGTGGATCGTCAGCTGGAAAGCTCTCCATCTCTGTTTTGGCCCCGAGGTAATCGTCCAACATGTGATGCAGACACTGCCGATGGGATGTGGAAGCTGACAGGCCTGGGCGGTGAAGACTAAAAAAATTATGAAATGCCTCATTGAGGCGGACACCTTCTCCAACGCTCCTCTCTTGACCAACAGAAGACTAAAAAGAACGTTTTCCACAACACTGTAACCTACTGGAGTCAGGAAAACGTTCAATAAAATCCTCTTTAATGTTTCCTCAAGTGATTTTATCTTTTGCACTCTCTGTGGGGACAGGATGAGTTCCGAGACCTTCCCCTTATAACGGTGGTCAAGGAAGATTGCCAACCAGTAATGGTCATTCTCCTTTATGCCATGTATTCTTGGGTCCTTTCGCAGGCTTTGAAGCATGAGGTTGCCCATGCGCCTCAAATTTGCAGAGGCTTGAGAAGCAGACTCCTCTGGGTCACTCAGGATGACAGCATCTGGAACTTTCTCCTCCCAGCCACGTCCTACTCCCAAAGGTCCTGGGGTTGGAAAGCCATCGCTTACAGATTGATGCATGTCTTCCTCTTCTTTGAAGCCTGCAAAAGTGCCAGAATCCTCCTCCTCATCCCCCTCCCCTCTCTCCTCCTGCGTGTTCTGTGACATAGGAATGATGGTGTCTGGATAAAGTGGGCCTTGAGAGGAGAGGAAGTCCTCCTCTTCCTCCTGCTGCTCTGCCTCCAGTGCCCTGTCCATAATGCCACGCAGAATTTGCTCCAGCAGGAGCACAACAGTGATTGTGTCACTAATGCATACACTGTCACAGGTCACCATCCTTGTGGCCTCCTCAAATGGTGACAACACAGTGCATGCATTCTTAATGATCAGCCATTGGCGTGGGGAAAAAAAGGCGGCCTGAGCCTGTCGTCGTGTCGTACTCACACAGGTACTCATTGATGGCCCTCTGCTGCATGTATAGCCGCTACAGCATTGCTAAAGTTGAGTTCCACCTGGTGGGCATGTCACAAATCAGGTGGTTTATGGGCAGGTGGAATTCCCGCTGAATTTCAGCCAACCGAGCACTGAATGTGTATGACCTCCTGAAATGGCTACAGACTCTTCTGGTCAGCTTTAGCACATCTTGCAACCCTGGGTATGCATTTAGGAAACACTGCACCACCAAATTGAGGACATGTGCCTCTCTAAGGGCGGACAGGAGGTTTGAGCCATTATCGCACACCACAATTCCTGGCTTCAGCTGGCGTGGTGTGAACCACCTCTGGGCCTGTCCCTGCAGAGCTGCAAGAATATCTGGCATGGTGTGGTTCCTGTCCCCTAGACACACCAGCTGAAGCACTGCATGGCACCTTTTAGCCTGACTCATGGAAAAGCCCTTTGAATGCTTAGGGGGTACCTGATGTTCATCGGACAATTCCACAGAGGAGGGCACGGAGGTGGCAGAGGAGGAGGAGAAGGAGGGGGTAGAGCTCACAGGTCTGGCATCATCACCACCAGCTGTATGGAGACCTGGGAGCACAACAAGCTGCAGCACCGAGCCCTGTCCTGCATCCCTTCGAGTTGCAAGCAGCGTTACCCAGTGTGCTGTGAACTAAATATATCATCCCTGCCCAGGCTTACTGGACCACGTGTAAGCAGTAAGGTGGGTTGTACAGCTGACTGCCTTGCCTAACAATGCCAGAACATTCCCTTCCACGTGATGGTAGAGAGATGGAATGGCCTTACGTGAAAATTAGTAGTGACTGGGAACCTGCAATTGTGGTACAGCACATTGTGCGAATTCAGGGAAGGGGGCAGAATCCACCAGGCTGAAAGGCAGAAGTTGGAGAGCCAACAGATTTGACAAGCTTGAAAATTAGTAGCGGGGATTCCTTCTGTAAAGGGGGCTGAGTGGGGAAACTTGCTGTAAAAGGTGCTCTGAATGGGGGCATCTGCTGTAAAATGGGCTCTGAGTGGGGACACCTGCTGTAAAGGGGGCTCTGAGTGGGGACACCTGCTGTAAGGGGGGCTCTGAGTGGGAGCACCTGCTGTAAAAGGGGCTCTGAGTGGGGACACTTGCTGTAAAAGGGGCTCTGAGTGGGGACACTTGCTGTAAAAGGGGCTCTGAGTTGGGACACTTGCTGTAAAAGGAGCTCTGAGTGGGGACACCTGCTGTAAAGGGGGCTCTATGTGGGGACACCTTCTGTAAAGGGGCTCTGAGTGGGGGCACCTGCTGTAAAAGTGGATCTGAGTGGGGATACCTGCTGTAAAGGGGGCTCTGAGTGGAGACACCTGCTATGAAGGGGGCTCTGAGTGTGGGCACCTGCTGTAAAGGGGGTTCTGAGTGGGGACACCTGCTATAAAAGGGGTCTGAGTGGGGGCACCTGCTGTAAAGGGGGCTCTGAGTGGGGCACCTGCTGTAAAGGGGGCTCTGAGTGGGACACCTGCTGTAAAGGGGGCTCTGAGTGGGACACCTTCTGAAAAGGGGGCTCTTAGCAAGGAACAAAACTGTTTAATTTCAGTTGAAAATGAAATTTGTGTGTGCTTATCTGAAGTTCGACCCAGAATTGAGCATCTGTACAGAAAAAAACAAGCCCAAGTTCCACATTAAGGAGGTAAGTGTTTTTTCTATTTACTCTATTATTTGATGCAGTTTCCTTATTGCTGTTATATCTACAGCTCGCAGATCAGATCCAGTGTTCCGTTAGCTGTAGATCTAATTTTTTTTCAGGGGTTCCCCAAGATCTCAAACTTTTTGCCACGGGTTCCCCAAAGGTGGCTGACGCTGTGGTCAAATAACTCAGCTGACTCCTCCATGGCTGATGATGGGGCTATGGCAGGAATAGATGTGGACAAGGAGGCAGGTTTATCCACTCTGGCAATTGCAGGGGACTGCACACTTGTCTCTGGTTGTGTGACAGAGGACGATGAGGATGAGGAAGGTTTAGTAAGCCAGTCCACCACTTCCTCTGCATGCTGTGGCTAGATAGCACGAGCAAACTCACTGAACAAGAGGAAACAATGCCCTGAATGAGGACTGACCACCACATCCACCTTTGCCTGTAGACACATTTGTTGCTGGCCCACTTACAGTGCCAAGGAACGTCTGCCTTATTAGCAAATGTAAAGAAGAAGTGGAAATCTGTGTGTAGATGCACTTTAATCAATGTTAAGTGGTGTTTGGTGCACTTTAATTTGAGTACTCACACTACACAGGCACACTCCACGGATACACTATAATATACTGAAATATAATGCGCCAAACGTACAGTGACACATAGAAACTATATATGGCGTTAAACTTGCAGTAACTCAGAAAACAATATGGCGTTAAACTGGTAGTAACGCACACAGAACTATATGGCGTTAAACTGGCAGTAGCTGATGGTCGAGTCTGACTTATGCAGGGGACAACCTCTCTTACGGCCGTGGTTCGAGAACCCCTGGTAGTGGTACAGGTACAGGAAATCTCTCAAGAGCAAACACTGGGTTCACAGGATACAGGAACGCTGTAGAACGGACAGCACTTGCTTCCTGGTGCTGTCCGTTTAAATAGGCTGTTGGGCTCCATTGGGTGAGCACATTGGGTTCCATTTGTGTATTCTGACATTGGCCCCCCCAAAGGGCAGCCTCCAGATGCCCAAACGGGCTCTCTTGGCCGGATGTCTTCTCCACAAAGCCTTAATTAACTCTTCGGCATGCAGGTTGCTTTCTGGCTCCCAAGAGCTTTCTTCCGGCCCATACCTCTTCCATTTCACCAGAAACTAAACGATGCCCCCTCTTCTCCTGCAGTCGAGGATGGTTTCCACCTCAAACTCCTCCTGTCTGTCCACTAAGACCGGTTCTGGTGGGGCCGTTCTGCGCCCAGGGAAAAGATCCTTAGCCACTTTAGTATGAGTAAGTTCACATGAAACACTGGGTGGATGTGAAGTGAAGAGGGTAGGCCCACCTCATATGCCACCCTGTTGATCTTTTTCTTTACCAGAAGGGGCTCGATGTATTTCGGCCCTAACTTTTTAGAGGGATAGGATGATCTTAAGTTCTTAGTTGACAACCAGAGCAGTTGACCGGGTTGTAGTTCCAGTTCTCCTCATCTCCCTTTATCAAAGTTTCTTTTGTTGAGTGCCTGGGTCTGAGAAAGGGTTTCTTGTAGAAGCTTATTGTTTCTTTCTAAGAACTGGGTGACTTCCTGTACAGCAGGTACTGCACTCTCTGTCAACAGATTGGGTAAGAAGGTAGGATGGTAGCTGAGATTCGCCCAGAACGGAGATTGCTTGGTGGCAGAATGAACTGAATTGTTGTAGGCGAATTCGGTTACTGGCAACAGGGAAACCCAGTCGTCCTGGGAGTAGCAGCGGAGGTACTGCTCGAGGGTCTGGTTGGTCTTCTCCGTTTGGCTGTTTGACTGCGGATGGTAGGCTGAAGAAAAGGCTAGGTCAATTCCCAAAAAGGAACATAGGGATCTCCAGAAACGGGATGTAAACTGCACCCCCCGGTCTGATACCATGCTGATGGGGATTCCGTGAAGACGGACCACCTCTTTTATAAAGGTTTCTGCTGTCTCGGCTGCTGAGTGAGCGCCCTTCATGGGTATAAAATGGGCCATTTTGGTGATGCGGTCCACCACCACAAGGATAGCATTGAAGTCTGCAGATGGGGGCAGCTCAACTATAAAGTCCATCGAAATTTGGGACCAAGGTCGTTTCAGAATAGGCAGTGGATTTAGCAGACCCCACGCTTTGGACCTTTCAGTCTTGTTTTTGGCACAAACGGGGCAAGCACCCACATACTGCCTGCGGTCTTCGTTCAGGCGGGGCCACCAGAACGAGCTGGATAGCAGCTCTGCTGTCTTGCGGCCGCCAAAGTGCCCGGCCAATATGAAGTCATGACAAAGTTCAAGCACGGTTAAGCGCAGCTCTTGTGAAATGAAGAGTTGGGTACCCGACCACCACAGCCCATCTTTCAACATGGGTACAGAGTCTGGTGGCACGGTGAGACCGGCTAAGGATCACTGATCCAGGTGAAAAGGTCTTCTTGGGTTAGCAAGAAACTGTGAGCAGGCAGGATTGTGTCTGGAGGAGAAGGGTCTCCCGATTCATGAAACATCCTGGACAGGGCATCTGGCTTCACATTCTTGGACCCGGGCATGTACGTGCAGCTGGAAGTGTGAAAAGAACAGTGCCCACCTTGCCTGCTGAGGTTTGAGTCTCTTGGCGGTTCATAGGTACTCTAAGTTCTTATGGTCTGTGAAGACCAGAACAGGATGTGAAGCTCCCTCCAGGAGGTACAGCCATTCCTCCAGTGCCGATTTGATCACCAGCAGTTCCCTGTCACCGACATCATAATTCTTTTCAGGTGGCAAGAGTTTCCGGGAAAAGAAGGCAATGGAGTGGAGCGAGGCCTTTGGACCTTGTCTCTGAGAAAGGGCTGCTCCTACTACCGTCTCTGAGGCGTCTACTTCGAGGATATAGGGCAAGGTAGGATCAGGATGCTTGAGAACGGGGGCAGAGGTAAACAGTTCCTTGAGGTTTGAGAAGGCCTTTGGGTCTCAGGAGTCCAGCAGAAGCGAGAGTCCTGTTTGGTGAGTTGGGTTATGGGCGCAATGACTGCGGAGAACCCTTTGATGAACTTCCTATAGAAGTTTGCGAACATGACGAAGCGCTGGACTCCCTTCTTGTTAACCGGCGCTGACCAGTCTAGGATGGCTGAGACCTTCTGAGGGTCCATGGTTATCCCTGTGATGGAAATGTTGAATCCCAAGAAGGAGATACTGGCGCACTCAAAGGCCCATTTTTCCGCTTTGGCGTATAAGCCTTGTTGTCGGAGAGCACACACTTCACGTGCCTGCGGTGCTCCTCCAAGGAAGGGGAGACGATCAGGATGTCATACAGGTATATTACTACAAACTGATCCAGATAGTCCCGGAAGACATCGTTTACAAGGTGCTGGAACGTAGCAGAGCCCAAAGGGCATAACAAGGTACTCGTACCTTGGCCAAACCAAGTCCAGAAGGCCAAACCAAGTCCAGAAGGTTGTTTTCCACTCGTCCCCTTCACGTATGCGGATGAGGTTATAAGCCCCACGGAGGTCCAGCTTTGTGAACACAGTTGCTGTTCCGAGTCTCTGGAAGAGCTCTCAGACCAAAGGCAGGGGTTACCGGGTTTTGACGGTGATCCTATTGAGATCCCGGTAATCGATACAAGGCCTGAGGGAGTGGTCCTTTTTCTCAACAAGGAATATCCCTGCTCCTGCTGGAGAGTCTGATGAACCCTTTATCCAAGTTCTCATCAAGATACGCCTTGAGGGATGCCAACTCTACCTCAGGGAGAGGGAAGATTCTGCCGAAAGGAACCTCGGCCCCCCCAGTAGGAGGTCAATCGGGCAATCATAGGGTTTGTGCGGTGGGAGGACGTTAGCCCCCTTTTTGCTAAAAACGTCCAGGAAGTCATGGTAGGGTACGGGGACAGCCAGGCGTGTGTCCTGGTCATTATCGGCGTCCATACACCGCACAGACGGGGGTTTCCTGGGATTGCAGCAGGCAATGGTGGAGGCAGTAGGGAAACCTGAAATGTACTTCATCCAATGCCCAGTTGATGTGGGGGTTGTGTGTCTGGAGCCATGGGAGGCCTAAGATGACCAGAAACAGAGCGGACGCGATGGCGTTCAACAGCAGGGATTCCAGGTGGCCCCCCACCATCTCGGTAGGTAAGGGGACGGTTTCATGGGTGACGGTGATGGATTTTATGGTTGACCCATCGGCAAGTCGAACGACCATGGGATGGTCTTTGGGCTGCAGTGGAATCTGGTAGCGAGCTGCAAAGGTAGAGTCGATAAAGCAGCTACACGCTCCTGAATCAAGGATACCATGTATTGGGATATTCCCGCCGGGAAGCTGTATGGAGATAGAAAGGACAGCTTTGTCATTTGGTAGATACAGCAGCCTCTCTTGGGTAGTGGTAGCACACTTATCGGCCTTGGCGGAACAATTCCTCACCAGGTGCCCGGGTCCTCCACAGTACAGGCAGAAATTTTGCGACATATGCCTCTGTCGTTTTTCAGGGGTTAATGAAGGGCAAAGAAGCTCAATCTGCATGGGCTCTGGGTGGTCTTGTGGAGTGGAGGAGGTTGTAGCTAGACTGGGACCGGGGTAACTGGGTACTCGGGGCATCATCCAGGTGAGGTATGCGGGCCCTGTGGATATCTCAGCCCTGCGTTCCCACAGGCGACGATCAATCTGAATGGCCAGATTGATCAAGGCATCTAGGGTATGTAGCAACCCGATGCTCCAGTGCAGAAACTCTGAAACATACTCCCCCGCCATGCGGCGACCTTGTTGCAGGGCATGGAGTGCAGCTTCTGCAGTGGAGGCCAGATGGGGGTCTTCATATAACTGGGTCATGGCTTGGAAGAAACGATCAAGACTGGTGGTTTCTGGGGCCTTCTCTTCAAGAAGGCGGTGAGTCCAAGCTTGCGGCTCTTCCAGGAAAGTAAATGGCGTTAAACTGGCAGTAACGCACACAGAACTATATGGCGTTAAACTGGCAGTAATGCACACAGAACTATATAGCGTTAAACTGGCAGTAACGCACTTAGAACTATATGGCGTTAAACTGGCAGTAAGGCACACAGAACTATATGGCGTTAAACTGGCAGTAACACACACAGAAGTAAATGGCGTTAAACTGGGAGTAACGCACACAGAAGTAAATGGTGTTAAATTGGCAGTAATGCACACAGAACTATATGGCGTTAAACTGGCAGTAATGCACAAAGAACTATATGGCGTTAAACTGGCAGTAACGCACTTAGAACTATATGGCGTTAAACTGGCAGTAATGCACACAGAAGTAAATGACGTTAAACTTGCAGTAACGGAATCAAATAGACGGTGTTCAACCGTCACTACATTGACGCTATCTGAACTGTCCCTACTCTAGCTATACACTAATGTAAAGATTACTGACACGGTCTCACTACACTACATTGAAACTATCAAAGCTGTCCCTACTCTAGCTATACACTAATAGTAAAGGTTAGTGACACGGTCTCACTACACTGAAACTATCTGAACTGTCCCTACTCTACATATACACTAATGTATGTATGAATGACACAGTCTCACTACACTACAGTGAAACTATCTGAGCTGTCCCTACTCTAGCTGCACACCATGCAACGCTGAATGATGGTCCTCTTCACTACACTCACACTATACCTAGACTGACAGTAAACTAATATTCTACACTGACAATTAAAGCAAAATAGCACAGTTTAGCACACTAGCTAACTAAACACTGAACAGAGCCCTGCTCTATCTCTCTCCAGCCAAAATCACACTGAAAATGGCTGCCTTTGAAAGAATACTTTTATACTGTGGGGCGGTATTGAGCCATGATTGGATAAAGTAATGATGACAGGGTCCAGTCATGACTCTGACAGTGCTCTGTGCCGTGATTGGCTGAAGCTTTCACCGCTTCAGCCAATCAGGGCTTGCAATGCATTTTTCAGTGCCGCATTGCATTTTGGTCGATTCAGGGGGCCGAACAAACGGTCGAATGTCCCGTTTGTTCGGCTATTCGCCGAACGACCGAACAGCGAAAGTTCGGGCCAAACTTATGCTCAGGCTGAACTGTTCGTCCATCCCTAGTTGTGAATACTTGCAAATAATTTTGTAAACAAGACTATACGTGTATACACACTATCATTTGTACTGTTTGCTCTGGAACTGAGGGTTGGTAGTCAGCCATGAGTTTGTTTTAACCACTCCTAGTTCAGGATGTTTTAAAACAGCCTAAGGAAATTAAGTGGTTATATATGCTTGAGATAAACAGGTTGGTCTTCACTCTTCTTTGTTGCCACACTTTGTTGAGTGTGGCATGCGTTGCAATAATTTCCCTTTGGGATCAATAAAGTATTCTGAATTCTGTGTTTCTGTTAAAAAAAATTGCAGAAGATAAATGTACATACAGTATGTGAAAGTGAGCAAATGCAGCACTCAAAGTAGAACTCTATCCAACATGTTGTATGTAGCAAAGGTTAAAACATATTTTAGGTATTTGCCGCAGTTTAGTAAACGTCACCACTATCTGTGCGTCCTTATTGGTCAGTGGGGTTGCCTATAGATCAGCTGGGGGATTAGGTGGCAAGACTCTGAACAGGAAAAGTCAATATTTGTATGTAACCAGCTGTGTATATCCATGGATCTAATGATTGTGTTGATATATGGTTTCACTGTAAAGTACTTTTTCATCATACCATCAGTTTGAATTGTCCAGATTTATGATGTTTCCTTTGAGCAAAAAATTGGGACTACAAAATCCAAGAAATATTCCTCCTCAGTTCCACAAAGCTATGTGTTAGCGATAACACATAATATTAATCCCAAGAGATAATAAATGAAGAAAAAGTGCAAAATTGCCCTAGAGGAAGAATACTGCCATTTTTAAGAAAGCTAAAACTGGGACAACACTTCCTCTTTCAGAATGACAATGACCAGAAGCACAACGCCAGAGCCACACAAAAAGGTGGATTTCTATGTCATGCCTGACCTAAATCCAATTGACACTTTGTGCCATGACTGAAAAATATATGTCATAGATGCACAAAGACACTGGAAGAAAATAAACAGTTTTGACACTAAAAAGATCATTTAATCCACCAAGCATTGACATACAACATTAAAGCGGAACACCAGTGATTATATTTTTTGCTATTTTACATTGGTCCAGCTTGGCTCAATGCAAGTATCCTTATCTGATATCTGAACGCCTTGTATTTTTTCTTCATTGAATACAAGGCATTCTTTGATTGGGATATGGTGGTAGAGTAGGGGCGGATGATGTCACAATCTCTGCCTCATCCAATCAGAGAATGCTTTGTATTCACTGAGAATAATACAAAGCTCTCTCTGAATCGCAGTAGTGCTGAGCAAGAAAACCTCTGTGTCCAGCGATCAGTGGGGAAGCTGCTGGATCTGCCAAGCATGGCAAACTACTTCAGTGATTTTCAGCATCCCAAGAAGCCCTTTAAATATCAAATATAGATACCTACATCAAGCCAAGCTGGACAAAACCTTTGTATGACTACCACCGCAGGATATGCTTGGTTGATTGGGTTCTGTCATCAGTCCTAGCGATACAGCAACAGGGGTTTCACTGTTCAGATTTCAGCTCACTTCCGGATTTGCCTGGAACGACTCCAGTCCTCAGCATGAATCCGCAAGCTTGTGGCAGGTTGATGTGCACACAGGAGCAGTGATGTGCACACTTCAGTCTCCTCACAGCAAAGAGAAAGTTCCTTGGTCTTCAGCCTGAGAGAATACAACTATCCTTCCCTTTATAGCTGGCTTGCATTGGGAATTGTAGTCTAATGGTCCATTAACTGAAGGTCCATTAACTAAATGATGCTATTTAATTTATTTATAAAAGATCTGGAGGATGGGATAAACTCCTCAATTTCAGTTTTTGGGGACGATACAAAGCTAAGCAGGGCAATAACTTCCACGCTTGCAAGAAGATCTAAACAAATTAATGGGATGGGCAACTACATGGCAAATGAGGTTTAATGTTGGAAAATGTAAAATAATACATTTGGGTACCAAAAATATGAATACAGTTTACTCGCTAGAAGGAGAACCTCTGGGGGAATCTAGGATGGAAAAGGACCTGGGGGTCCTAGTAGATGACAGGCTCAGCAATGGCATGCAATGCCAAGCTGATGCAAGCAAAGCCAACAGAATATTAGCATGCATTAGAAAGGGGATTAACTCTAGAGATAAAACAATAATTCTCCCACTCTACAACCTTACCAACTATGTAACTACAGTATCTCATAAAAGTGAGTACACCCCTCACATTTTTGTAAATATTTTATTATATGTTTTCATGTGACAACATTGAAGAAATTATACTTTGCTACAATGTAAAGTAGTGAGTGTACAGCTTGTATAATGGTGTAAATTTGCTGTTCCCTCAAAATAACTCAACACACAGCCATTAATGTCTAAACCGGTGGCAACCGCCCCAGTCTCAAATCTTTTGCAGACTCTAACAGGTTTTCTTCTAGGATTGCCCTGCATTTGGCTCCATCCATCTTCCCATCAAGTCTGAACAGCTTCCCTGTCCTTGCTGAAGAAAAGCATCCCCACAACAGGATGCTGCTACCACCATGTTTCACGGTGGGGATGCCGTGTTCAGGGTGATGTGCAGTGTTAGTTTTCCACCACACATAGCTTTTTGCTTTTAGGTCAAAAAGTTCAATTTTGGTCTCCTCTGACCAGAGCTCCTTCTTCCACATGTTTGCTGTGTTCCCCACATGGCTTCTCACAAACTGCAAACGGGACTTCTTATGGCTGTCTTTCAACAATGACTTTCATCTTGCCACTCTTCCATAAATGCCAGATTTGTAGACTGCATGACTAATTGTTGTCCTGTGGACAGATTCTCCCTTCTGAGCTGTGGATATTTGTAGCTCCTCCAGAGTTACAATGGGCCTCTTGACTGCTTCTCTGATTAATGCTCTCCTTGCCCGGCCTGTCAGTTTAGGTGGATGGTCATGTCTTAGTAGGTTTGCAGTTGTGCCATACTCTTTCCATTTTCGGATGATGGATTAAACAGTGCTTTGTGAGATGTTTAAAGCTTGAGATATTTTTTTATAACCTAACCCTGCTTTAAACTTCTCCACAACTTTATCCCTGACCTGTCTGGTGTGTTCCTTGGCCTTCATGATGCTGTTTGTTCACAAAGGTTCTCTAACAAACCTCTGAGGGCTTCACAGAACAGCTGTATTTATAGTGAGATTAAATTACACACAGTTGGACTCTATTTACTAATTAGGTGACTTCTGAAGGCAATTGGTTCCACTAGATTTTAGCTAGGGGTATCAATTATTTCTTTGTAAAAAATGTTGAAAACCATTTATCATTTTCCTTCCACTTCACAATTATGTGCCACTTTTTGTTGGCCTTTCACATAAAATCCCAATAAAATACATTTATGTTTTTGGTTGTAAAGTGACAAAATGTGGAACATTTCAAGGGTTATGAATACTTTGTCAAGGCACTGTAGAAACTCAATGAAAACTGAGCATGTGCAGAGTTGCCACCACAGCTGCAAAATCCCTAGCTGAATTGGGGACATTAACAGAAGGCGGAGATAGAGTTAGCCCATAGAGTAGTGTTAACCCATTCAGCTGAAGTCCATTGGGACTCTGGGAGCACAGAAAGCACTGCAGCACAGTGTCCTGAATCTCTGTCTCTAGCCAAACATCTGGCTAAACCTAGTTTTCAAAGAATATAGTTCTGGAGTTCTGCTTTAATAGAATGAACACAATACACCAGCAGAATCAAATGGTGTTTTTTTTTTCCCCTCATGAGAGATGTAGAGAGGGTGTGATTGTCCGCATTCTAGAAATACAAGACTGTGATGCCTAGTCACCCAGTTATCGAGCCGCTAGGATATGTAGCAGGTGGCGTGGGAGCTACTGATCTACATAATCACTGCAGACTAATGCCTCAAACTATTGAAGCTAGAAAGTCAGCATGACAGCTGACATTAATAGCATTGATCCCCAGCACCTGTGGTATGCTAGCACTGGCCAGGTGGATGCCTTGATGTCACCACCCTGCCTCTCCACTTCGTCCAATCCAAGAATGCTGTGCATTCATTCAGAACATGCAAAGACTTTTCTGAGTAGCACCTGTGCCAAGCAGCCAACCTCCTGTATTCACAATGCATCAGGCTGACTGCTCAGCTCGGGACCCGGAAGCAAGTGAAGATCATTAAAGGTAGTGTTGCCCACTAAGGATAGGCTTGGACGTGTTCTGAACCGAACGTTCCCCGAGCCCGCCAGGAAGTGAACCCTGCACTGCGCGAATCACAGGCAGTGAGACATTTCCCCGATGGCTGCAGCCGCGCATCGGGAAATGTCTCGCTGCCTGTGATTAGCGCAGTGCAGGGTTCACTTCCTGGTGGGCTCTGGCACGTTTGGTTCTGAACAAGCCCGAGCCCATCCTTGTTGTCCACCTTAGTGATTTCCAGCTTCCAGGGGGATTGGCAAGGTAAGGTATATATAATACACTATATTGCTAAAAGTATTGGGACACCTGCCTTTCCACACACATGAACTTTAATGGCATCCCAGTCTTAGACTGTAGGGTTTAATATTGAGTTGGCCCACCCTTTGCCGCTATAACAGCTTCAACTCTTCTGGGAAGGCTGTCCACAAGGTTTAGGAGTGTCTATGGGAATATTTGACCATTCTTCCAGAAGCCCATTTGTGAGGCCAGGTACTGATGTTGGATGAGAAGGCCTGCCTTGCAGTCTTCACTCTAATTCATACCAAAGGTATTCAATCCAGTTGAGGTCAGGACTCTGTGCAGGCCAGTCAAGTTCCCCCACACCAAACTCGTTCATCCGTGTCTTTATGGACCTTGCTTTGTGCACTGGTGCACAGTCATGTTGGAACAGGAAGGGGCCATCCCCAAATTGTTGCCACAACGTTGGGAGCATGAAATTGTCCAAAATGTCTTGGTATGCTGACACCTTATGAGTTCCCTTCACTGGAAATAATGAGTCATGCTCAACCCCTGAAAAACAACTCCACACCATAATGCCCCCTCCACCAAATGATTTGGACCAGTCCACAAAGCAAGGTCCATAAAGACATGGATGAGTGAGTTTGGGGTGGAGGAACTTTTGGCCTGCACAGAGCCCTAACCTCAACTCGATAGAACACCTTTGAGATGAATTAGAGTGGAAAAGCCAGGCCTTTTCGTCCAACATCAGTTCAGGAAAGAAAGGGGTAGCCCCTGGTTGTCGCAGAGGTTTCCTAGAGAGGTGAATAGAAGGCAACCTCAGCCTGGACTCCAACCAGGCCACGCCCCCCTCGTCCAACATCAGTGGCTGACCTCACAAATGCACTTCTGGAAGAATGATCAAACATTCCCATAGACACTCCTAAACCTTGTGTACAGCCTCCCCAGAAGAGTTGAAGCTGTTATAGCTGCAAAGGGTGGGCCAACTCAATATTAAACCCTACAGACTAAGACTGGGATGCCACATGTTCATGTGCGTGTAAAGGCAGGTGTCCCAATACTTTTGGTAATATAGTGTACATAACTACATTGGTCCAAGCTGGATCCATGTAACTATATAAAAATATCTCATGCCTGGAATTATTCTGCAACAATTGCATTATTGCACAAATTAAAGTTTTTGTTATATCTGTCTGAATTTCAGCTTTAAATTGGCTTGAACTGGCACTTTTGGCCCTGACAAAGCATTTTTAGAAGAATAAAAATGGTTGTTCAGATCTTGGCTGCGCTTTTCTTTATATAACTTGTACTGAATATAAAGTAAGAGCTTTCTAAGGATACAGCATCTAGAGGTGTAAATCGACTGATGGATCAGCTCCTTTATAATAAAGAGTGCTCGCTGCAAACAGAGGTGTTTTATGAGGATTGTGAATGGATACAAGTAACAGCTGCTTCACACCACCAGCAGGAGTAGAGGAAAGGAGCAACTCTAAGTGCTATATCAGTTCCATAAATAGCTAATTGATTTCTATGAGATTTGGCAGTGTACAGCCTTTCATCTTTAGGTACTTTCCAAGGGTACTTTCACATCTGGAAGGACTCCGACATACATTTCCTTCTTAGAATTAATTGTGTGATTCTAGCAGGCATTCCCCTTCCCCTAGGGTTACCACCTCATCCCTTTAAACCCGAACACATATGAATTACACAGGTTCTGAGGCTAATTTAATGCAGATAAAGCACCAATTGAGTTTAATTACCACCTTAAAGTGGTTGTAAAGTCGCCCCCACCCCCCATAAAAAAAAAACCTGCAAAGCAAAGGCATAATGAGCTAGTATGCAGCGCATACTAGCTCATTATGAAACACTTACCTTGGAACGAAGCTGTTCCAGCGGTCTCGACACACCAATGTGACGGGCGACATCATTCTTCCGGGTCTGCGGCTCCGTCCAATCACAGCGTGGGCTCCAGCGCTGTGATTGGCGGAGCCGCGCTGACGTCACTCCCGCGCATGCGCACAGGAGCAATCATTTACGGCACGAATACAGAAGAAACGGCACCCTGGGCTACCCCGGGTGCCGATTCTTCAGTGTGCATGTACCAATGAGGTTGGCACATGCAGATACAGGGGATAGCTCCTAAACCGTACGGGTTTAGGAGCTATTTCATGGACCTACAGGTAAGCCTTATTGTAGGCTGAATATGGATAAAAGTACCTCCACAAACTGGGATGTGCATTGCCATCATCCCTTTTATTAATCATCACAGATACCCCTACACATTTTTGGGATTTTTAAGGCAATTGCAACAATTTTCTTTAAAAATATACAGATTTATTAGAAAACCTTACACAATTTGACATTAGAAAGTGCAAGTTACATAGAAAAAGGAAAAAATCCAATCATATTTTTTGTTTCAGTAAAGGTATGACAGTTGTGCATTATATATCGGTGATATCACCCAGCCTAGATGGTCCCATGGTTTAAGGTGACCGTTCTTGAGGCAGGGTTATTTCCAAGAGATGGGAAAATGGCGCCGGCTAACATCCCCGGCGTCCTTATAAGCCGTGCACGCGCCGCCACACCACAGGAAGTGCGCCACCGCGTGCTCCGTCATTTCCGCCCTCCCGGCAGGGTTATTTCCAACGCGTTTCAGATTAACTGTAATAATTCCTTCTTCAGGGAAAGATATCGCCATAGAGCAGCACATCTTTTACTTTCTCGAAGGTCCTATTTCCTGGGGACACAACACTCCACCAGAGGTCCATTTCCCATTGTGTCAGGATGATAGGCAAAAAATGCCAACAGCCGGTGCATAAATCATGCGCATTTATACGTCTCTAAATAAAAGGGGGAAAGTCATAAGACAAAAGTTTTTTGAAGAGGAAAAAGAACAGGCTCCAATTCAAAAATGGCCATATAGGTTTCCAATATTGACTCACCCTTTCATGAAGAAAATGTGCATCACATTTGACCGAGATGGGAAAATGGCGCCGGCTAACATCCCCGGCTTTTTGCCGCCCTGGGGCCTATTTTGACAGCGCTTCATGGACGGGTAGCTTGGTTCCCCTCCATGAGATGGCGCTGTGTTTTCTTGTGCTGTCGGTTACAGTCCATGGCCTGCTGTCTACCTTCCTCCCGAACGTAAGTTCGGGAGGGCGGAAATGACGGAGCACGCGGTGGCGCACTTCCTGTGGTGTGGCGGCGCGTGCACGGCTTATAAGGACGCCAGGGATGTTAGCCGGCGCCATTTTCCCATCTCTTGGAAATAACCCTGCCTCAAGAACGGTCACCTTAACAAACCATGGGACCATCTAGGCCGGGTGATATCACCGATATATAATGCACAAATGTCATACCTTTACTGAAACAAAAAATATGATTGGATTTTTTCCTTTTTCTATGTAACTTGCACTTTCTAATGTCAAATTGTGTAAGGTTTTCTAATAAATCTGTATATTTTTAAAGAAAATTGTTGCAATTGCCTTAAAAATTCCAAAAATGTGTAGGGGTATCTGTGATGCCTTATTGTAGGCTTACCTGTACTTTAAAGTGGTTGTCATGACTTGACAACCACTTTAATCAGCCACAGAACCTGTGTAATTAGTATGTGTTTGGTTTTAAAGGGATGAGGTGGCAGGCAACCCTACCTTCCCCACGCTAGGGTTTCCACATCATCCCTTTAATCCAGGACACATATGAATTACACAGGTTCTGTGGCTGATTAAGGTGGTAATTAAACTCACTTGGTGCCTTATGTGCATTAAACCCTACAGATCCGCGCTATTGCCGAAGTACGGCTCCAGCGCGGATCTGAAATGCCGGGACGACTTCCCCTGTGCACGCTCCCGGCGCGCCCCCTGGTGGGTCCGATGTCCGCTCGAGACCCATGATCGCCTTACAGAGCTGCAGAGCGGGGAACCGCCAATGTAAACACGGCGGTTCTCAGTTCTGTGACAGGGGACATGCCAGATCTACTGATCCCTGTCACTGGGATCAGTTAGATCTGTTATGTCCCGACCAGCCCCGCCCCCCCACAGTTAGAACACACCGAGGGAACATTGTTAACCCCTTCACTGCCCCCTGCAGGTTAACCCCTTCACTGCCAATGACATTTATCCAGTAATCAGTGGACATTTAAATTTCTGATCGCTGTATAAATGTCATTGGTCCCAAAAATGTGTAAAAAATGTCCGACATTTCTGCTGCAATATCGCAGTCCCGATAAAAATCGCAGATCGCCGCCATTACTAGTAAAAAAAAAATAATAATAAAAACGCCATAAATCAATTCCCATAGTTTGTAGACGCGATAACTTTTGCGCAAACCAATCAATATACGGCGATTGCGATTTTTTTTTTACCAAAAATATGTAGAAGAATATATATCAGCCTAAACTGATGAATAATTTTTTTTTATGGATTTGTATTTTAGCAAAAAGTAAAAAATATTGATCTTTTTTGCAAAATTGTCGCTCTTTTTTTTGTTTATAGCGGCGATCGGAAATGACGCAGAGGGGATCAAATACCACCAAAAGAAAGCTCTATTTGTGGGGAAAAAAGGACGCACATTTTATTTGGGTACAACGTCGCACAACCGCGCAATTGTCATTCAAAATGCGACAGCGCTGAAAACTGAAAATTGGTCTGGGCAGGAGGGGGGTTTAAGTGCCCAGTAAGGAAGTGGTTAAATTAGCCTCAGAACCTGTGTAATTAATATGTGTCCTGGATTAAAGGGATGATGTGGCAACCCTACCCCACGCACACACTACACTAGGGTTGCCACATCATCCCTTTAATCCAGGACACATATCAATTGCACAGGTTCTGTGGCAGATTAAGGTGGTAATTAAACCCACTTGGTGCTTTAGCTGCATTAAATTAGCCTCAGAACCTGTGTAATCCATATGTGTCCTGGATTAAAGGGATGATGTGGCAACCCTACACTCAGGCCTGTACTGGCCATCGGGACTACCGGGAGTTTCCCGGTGGGCCGATGGCTCAGTGGGCCGGTTCAGTCAGTGAGACACTCAGCCTGAGCCTGCCAGTGGCACAGTGAACAAACGAATGTCAGCCTGAGCCTGCGCGGCTTTGCCGATCTGCCCTGGGCTCGGTTGTTTCATCCAACAATTTAGTGACAGCCTGGGGGGGGGGGGACAAGCCAGCGTACAGTACACACAGTCACATTAGCAGTCATAGCCGGCGCCGCTAGCTGTGTGTACTGTACTACTCACGACTCGGCGGCTCTCATTCTCTTGACAGACTCACTGTCTGTCTGTGTTACTGTGTGTACCGTCCTCGTCCTGTTTAGTGAGAGGCTGGCAGGCTGCTCTCTGTGTGAAAAAATTTGGAGAGTCCAACCCGGATCTACTACAAATAAGCTACTACTTATTACAGTGATATTGTCCCAATGTGTGGATAAAATTAAATATGCTGAATCACTGGATGAAAAAATCAATCCAGTGCAGACCAGAGACCAAAACAATAAGTTTAAAGAAAACCCGATTAAGGGGAAGGAATCCCCAAAAGAACCAATCGGAAAGGAGTCAATGGAGCACAAACAGCAAACAGAAACCAAAAATTTGAAAAAGTATATAAAGTTTATTCAAAAAGTGGAATTAATTAGGGACATAACCAACAAAAAATAATTAGGGATCAGCAAAAAAAAAAAAAAATTAAAGCTGTCTCCCAGTTCCTTGAAGATGAATACCCGAACCTGGCGGCTCAAAATGAATTCATCTGTGAATTACTTGACTTTATGCTGCAGAACAACTGCTTTCAATTTCTGGGCGTCAATTACCGCCAAATCAGAGGTACTAGCATGGGAGCCCCATGGGCCCCGGCCTACGCCTGTTTGCATCTGGGCCTCTGGGAGAAGGAAACAGTGTATCAGTCCCCTATGTACCTCAGCCACTGTCTGGTGTGGCTGAGGTACATAGATGACGTGCTCATGGTGTGGACGGGGACGGAGGACCAATTGACATTGTTCATTAAAGAATTGAATAATAATCAGAGAAATATTGTCCTTACCTATTCACATGATGAGAATACACTCGCTTTCCTAGACCTAAGACTAACTATCAACAAAGGCCACATTATGACCCAAACATTCAGAAAAGACACTGCGGCTAACACCCTCCTGTTCGCCCAGAGTAACCATCCGAGGTCTCTCATTCAAGGGATCCCTACGGGACAATTTCTAAGGATCAGGAGGAATTGCTCTGACGAATTTGAATTCAGGAAGGAGGCAGATGAGATGTATCAGAGATTCAGAGAAAGAGGATACCCTCACAAGTCCCTGAGGAAAGCTAGAAAAAAGGCCTCCCTGAAAAAACGCACTGACCTCCTTGTTGATTCCAAACCAGAGGCCCCGGATAAAAATCAATATCCCAGGATAGTTACCAGGTTCGGGGCCCAATGGAGGGAGGTGGGTGACATCATTGGCAAACACTGGCCGGTGCTGACCCTATCCCCCTCCATTGCACAAATAGTTGGACCTAGGCCCCTACTGACAGCCAGGAGAGCCAGAAACTTGAATGACATACTAGTTCACTCTGAACATACAAGATCATCTAACAAAAGCAGCTGGCTAACTGATCTCCAACCGATACATGGAATGTACCCGTGTGGACATTGCCATATTTGTAAATACATACACAAAACCAAAGAATTTTCTAACTCTGAAACTCTGATGGATCTAAAAAGTTTGAAATAAAACAATTTATCAACTGTTCCACAACCAAGGTAATTTATATGCTAACATGTCCATGTAATAGACACTACATAGGTAAGACTAAAAGAGCCCTACGCGTCAGAATAGGCGAACACTTATCTAGTATTAAAAAGAAGGACGACGATCGACCTATTTCACTACATTTTGCTCAATTTCACCAAAGAGACCCTAAAGGGCTTCTGGTAAAGGGGATCTATGCGTTAGATCTGTCACCCAGAAGAGGGGACTATGATCAGATCCTTTTGCAAAAAGAAAAGATGTGGGTATACAACCTCGGGACTTTGAACCCAATACCGAGTGTAGTTTACAACCCTTCTTGGAGGAATAATTCCTTTTATTTTCTAAAAATATATATGTCTCAGTATGTATAGATATGCCCTTCCACTTAGACATGTATGTTTAAATAATCTTTGATATTATGGACATGCTTCTATAATTTTCCTTTGCCTTTGTATGAGGGATAATCTGGGTAAACCTGGCTGAGAAAATATATATATGTGTATATATATATATATTTATATATATATATATATATATATATATATATATATATATATATAAAATACAAAAACAAAACACTAAATAATAAATAGGGATATTGCCCTTGACACTAACTAATCTTTAACCCAGACCAAAATTGTAGATATGGCTCAATTGATAATAGTTATCCTCTGTTATGTCTTCTAATCTTCTCCTTCTAATTTGCTAATATGAAGGTATTCCTTTTCAATCTGTTGGTGATCCTCTTAATTTCTCTATTCCTATTGTGCCTTCTGCGTGACGAATGCCAGTGTGTGAGAGAGGTAGCTGTTGAAACCAATTACTTAAGGCTATTTGTATTTAGCATTTGAATCCTTATTGACCTGTTATGAGTATATATACTTAGTCCTATGTTTAGCGACACCCAATGGCCATGAAATGTAATTACATGCAATTTTCTAAATGGTATATATAGCCCTGATTTCCAGCTCCTCCTCAGCTCTGAGGAAATTGGTGTCTAGCCAATGAAACGCGTCAGCGGTGCGTCATCACGCACGTGACGTGGGAGGGGAGCGAGGAAGGGCGGAAGTAACTCTATGCCCATGATCCGCGATCAGATGACCTAACCCGTGATCCATCCGGTCACCAGAAACCGCTCGGATTCGCCCAGGAAAGACCCACCAAACGCCCGCTGGCGTTCGAGGTTATCTCCACTGAGGGACCGCCTAGGAGCATAGCTCCGGAGCTACGTTCGGTCTGGTGAGGTTTCTGCTTTATAGACTTTCCTGTGCTGAGCTTTCCATCATACATAATGTTGTTCTGGATGTGCTCTATTGGAGTAATCTGAACTGTTGATTTGATAGTGCTGTCTTGCTGAGCCACGATTGATGTGGCCCCCCTATGGACTAATCCTTGTCATTCTGGATACCATTGTTATCACCGCATAAATCTATTTACCCATCCAGCCATCCAGCTACCCTGTTTGACTTCCCATGGAAAGATTTATCAGTCCTGCTATCTGTGATCCACCTGGGCACTTGCAATCTGCCACTTTGCAATATTGACTGCCATATTTATACTTCCTACCTTTCCAGCCAAACTACATCCCACCACTCAATTAGCGCTATATTTCTTTATGAGACTACCAGTTAGTCACTTATGAATGAGCGTGCTTGGGTGTATGTTGTTTGAGATGCGTGAGCAGCTGCTACTCCCCTCCCAGTCCAAGACAACGTTGTCTTTTTAATTTATTTTATTTTGAGGTTTGGTTTTTTTGCTGATCCCTAATTATTTTTTGTTGGTTATGTCCCTAATTAATTCCACTTTTTGAATAAACTTTATATACTTTTTCAAATTTTTGGTTTCTGTTTGCTGTTTGTGCTCCATTGACTCCGATCGGTTCTTTTGGGGATTCCTTCCCCTTAATCGGGTTTTCTTTAAACTTGCTCTCTGTGTGACAATGTGTGCCGAGTGCCCTGTGTTCCTGCACCCGGCACACACAAGTCCTGGGGGTCGGCAACTCGTTGATTGCGGGTAAGTGACAGTAGATCACATCCCTTGATTGTTGACCCTGGAACCTGGAAAGGAGGGGCGGCATTTAGCAGAATCGATTGTATTTTCCTCCCTGCAGGCCCACCCCAGCGCTCCCGGAGCCACCTCTCTGCTCCAAAAAGAATCCGGCCCAGGCCGGAGCCGGAGGACAGCCTGACTGGGGGGGGGGCCGGAGGAAGAGGACAGGCAGAAGACGGAGGCTGCCAAGGAGCCGCTGGAATGAGCAACAAGAGCTCCTCCGGACCAGGGGGAGACTTGCCGCTGCTGCTGCTGGCCGTCAGGTACCACATACACACACATAGCTGCCTGCACACAGAGTCTGGGGGGGGACTGAAGATGGGGACACTGCTATGTGGTCTGTCTCAGCCCCCCTCCTGCCTCTCAGCCCCCCCTCCTGCCTCTCAGCCCCCCTCTCCTGCCTCTCTATCCTGCCTCTCAGCTCCCCCTCCTGCCTCTCAGCCCCCCCTACCTCTCAGCCCCCCCTTTCCTGCCTCTCAGCCCCCCCCTCTCCTGCCTCTCAGCCCCCCTCTCCTGCCTCTCAGGCCCCCCCTCTCCTACCTCTCAGCCCCCCCTTTCCTGCCTCTCAGCCCCACTCCGTCCTCTCCCCCCGACTCT
>BLSH010291330.1:2183602-2201061 GCA_018402905.1 Glandirana rugosa | reverse complement strand
CTCTTACACTCACCCCCTCTCTCTTACCCCCTCTCTCTTATACTCACCCCTCTCTCTTACACTCACCCCCCTCTCTATTACACTCACCCCTCTCTCATACACTCACCCCCTCTCTCTTAGGGCCCATTCACGCGATCAGACCACTCGTATCTGCCTGTGGGTTTTTCAGGCGGATCCGAGCAGGCCACCCATAGACCTTTATGGGCAGGCGGTTGTCAGCGGACATGCGTCCGCTGACACCAGTCTTCCATCCGATCCGTCAAGATCCACTAAAATAGACGTATGGGTGATACATTCACCATCTAGCGGATAAGATTGGTCGAGATTGGATGAAAACGGACAGGCGGATCCGTATTCATCGAATCTGCCCATAGAGGACAGCAGGGAGCTGTCATCCGGAGAGATCTCTCACTGAGCTTGTGGACCCCGCTGAGTGGATCCGCTCAGTGTGAAAGGGGCCTAATATTCACCCCCACTTCCACCTCTCTCTCTCACCATCTCATGATATACAATAATGGATGTGGGGGCCTTTTGGTGGGCGTGATTTTTTTTTGGGGGGTGTGGTGGGGGGCAGCATTTTATTCATTTAAAGTGGGCCAGTCTGGATGAAGTCCAGGGCCAAATTTTTGTCCCAGTCCAGCCCTGCCTACACTACACACACACACACATAAGCTGACCATACTAGGAGTGAACCTTGGACAATGTGAAAGAGCCTTCTGAAAAATGTTTGGCTGAACAGTGGCTGCATCCAATCAGATGCAGTCACTGCATGAATATTCTGACATAGAGTTGCCACCTCATTCCTTTAAACCCGAACACATATGAATTACACAGGTTCTGAGGCTAATTTAATGCAGATAAGGCACCAAGTGGGTTTAATTACCGCCTTAATTAGCCTCAGAACCTGTGTAATTAATATGTGTATGGGTTTAAAGGAATGAGGTGGCAACCCTATTCTGACATCTTCCGACAGCTGTTAGAATGAAATAGCTCAACGGGGGTTTAGCATGTATAGAGTAACCTCTTAGAAATCCTTTGTTCAGTTCGCAGGACATACAAAAGAAATCTAAGAGTTTATGGTAGGGTTGCTAAGACACATATAAATTACACAGTTTCTGTGGTCGATTAAGTTGGTAATTAAACTCACTTGGTGCCTTATCTGCATTAAATTAGCCTCAGAACCTGTGTAATTCATATGTGTCCTGGATTAAAGGGATGATGTGGCAACCCTAGTGTATGGCCAGCTTTAGTCAATCTGAATAAGATATAGCAATGACCTGCCACAGCATCCAGAGAACCGAAGCTGGTAAGAAGTTTGTTAAATCTGTAAAATCTCAGCAAAAGTGAAGGTTCGCATACAGTTTACATAAACAGGGAGAAGAATGTAATTCAACTGAATTTTGGACACTATAATTAAAAGATTTTTTTCATTTTCTGCTACGCTTCAAAACAAAAAAAATATCTGCAATATTTTTGTATACATGAACCAATGCTCAATTAAGGCTTGCTATACATACAAGCAACAATTTGCATAATGTTGCAACTGATTTGGCTGCTACTAACGGGAATTAAATGGAATAGCATGATCCACTGCGGGTGTAATTTTGTCGCAGAAGTTTTCTAGCATGCTGGAAGCTGTGATCCAAAGAAAATTGAAAATAATCCTATCAAAGATTTCATGCAGAATGTGACATCATGAGTTACAGGAGATTACTCTGATAGGCACATGTGAAGTGTGATCATTTTTAGGATGGGCGAACTGCACAGTGGATCACTAAATCTGTCTATGTATAAAAAATCATAGCAGTGCCATAGACATGAGATAAGATTGCCGTATTCAGCTATTTACTTTTGGATCAGCAAACAGTAATATATCCATAGGTACTCTGTGACACTTATAAAGCCTATCTTCCCAGTCTTGGGGGAAGAGTTGATTTATTAAATTGTTCCTTTGGAGTAAGGGTTGTACCAGGGACAGGGGCGTTCCTAGGTTGGAAAAAGACCAGGGGCTTCAGCCCGAAGAAATGCGGCGCACGAAGCGCGCCACGACGAAAATGGGTGTGGTCTAAACTAAATAGTGGGTGTGGCTCACGTCAGAGATGAACGAGGGATGGAGGAAGGAAGGAAGAAAGAAAGAGATAGGGAGGGAAGGAAAGAGAAAAGAAGAGAAGAGAAGGAAGGAAAGAAGTTGGGATGGAGGGACACCAGGCCCAGATCCTACACCACAATAACAATATGTGTATTCCAGAAAGTTTAACAATCAGCAGATAAAGATACTCCAAACACCTGGTGTTAACGCTTCAATCATCCCGGCACCATGGTTGGTATGGTGTCAGGATGATTGAAGCGCATTATTTCTATTATTACATTATAATATAAAATTAAATAGTTCAACTCACCATAATGCAGAATCAGTGGGAGCCCTGAGCGTGTCACTTGCCACTGTCGCCTGCTACGAGATGCCATCAGGTGCCCCCAGTGGAGTCCCTCCTTCCATCTGGTGCCCCCAGTGGAGTCCCTCCTTCCATCAGGTGCCCCCAGCGGAGTGCCTCCATCCATCAGGTGCCCCAGCGGAGTCCATCCTACCATCATGTGCCCCAGTGAAGTCCCTCCTTCCATCAGGTGCCCCCAGTGAAGTCCCTCCTTCCATCAGGTGCTCCCAGTGGAGTCCCTGCTTTCATCAGGTGCCCCCCAGCGGAGTCCCTCCATCCATCATCAGGTGCCCCCAGCACCTCCTTACATCACAGGTGCCCCCCCCCAGCGGAGTGTCCCTCCTTACACAGGTATCCCCCAGCGGAATGTCCCTCCTTACACAGGTGTCCCCCAGCGGCGAGTGTCCCTCCTTACACAGGTGTCCCCAAGCGGAGTGTCCCTCCTGCAGCCTCATCAGTGCCCATATGCAGCCTTTCTGTGCCCATCTGCATCCTCACCAGTGCCCATATGCAGCCTTGTTGTGCCCATCTGTACCCTCATCAGTGCTCATATGCAGCCATCACGTGCCCATCTGTAGCCTCATAAGTGCCCATATGAAGCCATTATGTGCCCAACTGTACAATCATCAGTGCCCATATGCAGCCATCATGTGCCCATCTGTAGCCTCATCAGTGCCCATATGCAGCCATCCTGTGCCCATCTGTAGTCTAATTAGTGCATATATGCAGCCATCATGTGCCCATCTAGTATCATCAGTGCCCATATGCAGCCATCATGTGCCCATCTGTAGCCTCATAAGTGCCCATATGCAGCCATCATGTGCCCACCTGTAGCCTCATCAGTGCCCATGTGCAGCCATCATGTGCCCATCTGTAGCCTCATCAGTCCCCATATGCAGCCATCATGTGCCCATCTGTAGCCTCATCAGTGCCCATATGCAGCCATAATGTGCCCATCTGTAGCTTCATCAGTGCCCATCTGTAGCCATCATGTGCCCATCTGTAGCCATCACGTGCCCATCTGCAGCCATCATGTGCCCATCTGTAGCCATCATGTGCCCATCTGTAGCCTCCCCTCATCAGTGCCCATATGCACCCTCGCCAGTGCATGGATTACTCACAGCGCTCAGCGGTCTCCCGCTGTGTTACCATAGAGCAGGTATGTGAAATATTCGGCGGCCGGCCACTGTACCAAACAAAAGAAGATAAGACAGCCCCCCGTAGAGGTCATTCAAAAGATTATAGCCGTGTAGTAGGGAAATAACGCCCTTATAACCACCTTGCCATTCATCCCAATTGAGGATGTGGTCCCTGGAGCAACAGATAGCTGAACAAAAACATATGAAAGCACAAAAGGGCCCTGAGGGACACTAAGGCTATTCAAAAGTTTAAAGTTTATTTTATATACTTAAAAGCCAATATCAAAAAGACCACCACCAAAGATGCACAAGTTAAAAAATTTAAAAAATGACAACGTTGTCAGTTAAACATTAGGGGCAGAGTCAGCCGGCTGCATACACCCATACATCACCACTCTCACCCTGCATTCACATTTCACAGACCATGGGGGGAATGGGATACAACAGTCTGAACAGGCAGAAGTGGATGGGTAGTACCGTAGTAGATGACATAACCATGGGTCCGTGGAGGGGAGTGCAGGGAAATGTACCCACTGAAGGACTAACAGTCAATATGGCAGAAATTTGCTCAGGTAACTGGCACTAGAGTCTTGATGGACACACTGTAGTCCATAAACAGCCAGACTAACCCACGCAGGTGTCAGACATGATCAGCAAGTAGCCAGTGACACGCCACTCAACCCACCCGCTCCGTGCAGCTGTGTGGAACCAGTAAATAGAGCAGACCTAAGATCAGGATAGTCTCACCAATCTTCACCGGCACTGCCAGTCTCTGGCATACTGGAGCTTTGACTGACAACCTTGTTTTTTTTTAACCTGTGCATCTTTGGTGGTGGTCTTTTTGATATTGGCTTTTGAGTATATGAATTAAACTTTAAACTATTTAATAGCCTTAGTGTCCCTCAGGGCCCTTTTGTGCTTTCACTAGTTTTTGTTTGGCCAGCCACTGTAGCAAAGCTCCGCCTCCTAGACGTGATAGACAGAACACTGTTTCAATTTCCCGACATTGGACAGTGTTCCGTCTATCACGTCTAGGAGGCGGAGCTTTGCTACAGTGGCCGGCCGCCGGATATTTCACATCCCTGCTCCATAGTGACACAGAGGAAGACTGCTATGATGTGATTAAGCACAGGGAGGGAAGGAGGTCACTCTGCACAAGGATCGGCCCTGGGCGCCGCTGCATCCACAGCTGAAAGCAGCCCCAGGGCAGTCCGGCTCTGACAAGCCGCCCGCTCGCGGATCTGACAAGCCACCTGCACGCGGCTCTGTCAAGTCATCGGGCGGGCGACTTGATAAAGGCCATTAGGGACCCCTCAGCACACTCGGGGCTGTGGGCGTGACATTCGGGGCTGCAGCCCTGATAGCCACCCCCTGGCAACGCCCCTGACCAGGGATGTCTACAAAATGTATGAACATGCTAATAAAAACACATATGTTTATAACACAATCTGCCTGACTAACCGTCATTCAGCAGTCAGATCTTCTGGTAGCCATCGCATGTCTATGGGCACCCCACAGTTTAATGAACAAGCAATACAAAAATGGCATCCACCCCAAAAAAAGGGCAGCTGGTGAATATGGTCATCTCCCACACTGCACAGCAAGACACACAGGTTTTTTTCACTCACACCAATTCAAGAAGCAGTCCTTGCTGCTTTGTTTGTTTTTTTATTAGGAAAACTGAACTTGGATAGGGAAAGGATGATATGGGATGACCTTTTGGTCAGCAGAACTTGTGAGGGACTAGAACTATATACACTTCAGTATATACACACACTTTCCCCTTCTACACTCCTGCTCCCAGTACCACCTCTTCAGGCACTGCCAGCCCTCCTGGCTGCAGCTGCCCCTTTCCACTGTCCGTGCCACCACATTCCTTATGACTGGCTCTGCACCCATCCTAGACTGCTCCATACCAGTCCCCTCAGGCATGCCTCCCAGTCCTCCTGACTGTGTGTCACTCACCAACCCTCTTGGCTGTTCCTGTTCCTTCTGTAGACTTGCCCGGCAGTGTTCTCCCGCTGTCCTCTCCTTGTTCAAGTGCCTCCTGGCCAGGACACCTCCATGTGTTTTGAGAGGGTCCAGTCTACACCAGAGCCCAGGACCAAGGTCACCTCCCCCCCCCAGACTGGGGTGCTCCCTCAAAGGCCACGACAGCCTAACACTCCATCTACAGCTTCCACCCGAACTCTCCTACCGAGCTGGGCAGACCCCGAGTATTTGAAGGGGCCTGCCTCCTGCCAACCCAAGTTGGGGATTGGTCAGGGCCTTCAGAATACTCCAGGCAGCTCCACCTTACTTACCTCCCATTTTTCTAGAAGGTCCCAGTACATTCTAGAAATAGGGGGAGGCTTTTGTAGAGAGCTGTAGGTAACATAGGATTGGCATTTTTTTGTTTAAAAAATAAAGTTTCCCCCCTTTTATAGTTTTATGTCTGTGCTGCATACATCCTATAGGCTTTTTGTATGAACTTTATGTCAATGTGTGCACACTCCAGCAGTGACTAAATGTAGTACCCTCCTAGCGCAGGATGTTTGGCAAATTTTTTTTATTTTTGGCTACTTCTGTAATCAAGGCAGCAGTGATGTTTCCTCTGGTCTGTTCAGGTTTTCATAGGCTGAGAGTTTGACTGCTTTGGAAGAAGTTTCCAGAATATGGGGCTCGGAGAGGCAAATGACCAGCCCTAGCCAATCCCTAGAGGGGAGTGCCCACGAGGTGGCTGGGGAGGTAATAGATAGTTTTGAGCCCTGGAGAGAGGGTTCTTTCCTCAGTAGGGAGTGTTCTGAAACCTCTGGGGCTGCTGTCCCTTGAGGCAGCCTGTGGACCGTGTAGCTGTTCTCTGAGGTCTCAGAGATGGCAGGGTTGAGGACCTGAATCAACTTGAGGAACTGGCTGTGGGACTCCACATTACGGGATCTGTTCTGGAGGAGCATTGTCTCGCTCACTGAAGCTAGAAAGTGTGCAGCTGTCCTGGGGACTTGTAAGTACTGACTGCGTCCTTTCAGGATGTAAGTGCCAGGGGTAGCTATGGATGGCTTTCATAGGGTCTAAAAGTATTGGCCATTTCCCTGTGTCCGCAGCAGAATCTTTGAATGGGAGGCTGGGGAAAATTGTCCTTGTGTTACTGTGAAGCTATATTGTAGTATCCAATGCCCTAACACTCCTCCTATTTAAAGCTCTTCATGCAATAAATATTAAAAAGCCATCCCCTAGATTGAGTTATCCGAGCTGGTGTGTGCATGGACTGTTGCTTGTAGGGACAGGCAGAATCAATACTATTTAGTGGAGAACCAGTTATTATCAGCTGCCGTATGGGGGGGGGGGGGGTGCTAAAAAATATCACAGTTTTATTGTGGCAACCACAACAGAATGTGCCAGCGTGCAGTGCATTAGCATGTGTGCTTGTAGCCTTACATCAGAAGTTTGAAGGAAAACGCTGCAGCTGAAGTGTTATCACCCAAGAAGCCAAGAAGAGGAAGCGCTTGTAGATACCCCTTGTGTTTATGATGAAAAGGCAAAAAAAACAAGCATTAAAATGTCGAATTACTGTGCATTTACGCCACCAATAACTCAACCTTAGATACTTCTAATACTGACTCTACTGCTGTTAAAATAAATGTTTTGTGTTTAAGTATGTTTTAATTTATTGTGGTCCTTTAGTCAAGTAAATATGATTGCATATGAACATTTTATTCACTGCTTTCAGCCAGCAAGTAGAACGTTAAAGGCACCACCTTGAGGTTTTCCACACAGTGATTTACTGTTATGCTCAGAATAGCCAATGTATTTTGATCTCCTGCTGTACAAAACACACTGAATACGTCAAAGAAGGGCCACTCCTATCCCTCTGTTAGCTCATGCAGTACATGGATTTTTAATTGGACAGAAGCAGTCAACAAATGGAAAGATAGTGCTGGAGTTTTCTATATTAAAATCTAGAATTATATACAAAATTCCTGAAGTGACTTAAACTTTTCCATAAAGCATTAACTATTTATTTCACAATGGTACCACAATTAATTGTTTATGTATAGTGCTTTTCCTCTCCTCTTCCACTACAGAAAGGTGGTAGTGTTCCAAGAATTTACAATTCTTTTGACCCTCTTATAGGTTTAAGTATGGTCATAAATGATAATAAATAAGTATAGGTCATAAATGGTTTGAAGAATGCAAATAAAAACCATATAATGTAATTTGCTTCTTGAAACATATACTGTATATACAGTATAAAAACAATAAACATAAATGCACTCATGTTACTCAAGTGCCTATAGCACTAGAATGTTTGCTTTGTATATGGGAACAACCACAGGTACACTCATCTGACGCATTTAATCACTGAAATTATATTTTAATGACGAAACAAGTGAAGCAGCTAAATGGAGACAATGACAAAGAAGAGTAGTAGATGAGGAATTTGAGGAGAGGTGGATACATTGAGCAGCACACTTCAGGATGGATTGGAGAAATGCCAGTCTATTCATTAGTAAGCCACAGAGGAGGGTGTTACAAAAAGCAAGCCAGGATATGATGAGAGAAAGCAGTAGCATTTAAATTGTGTCATGTGTGAGGGATGGGGGATGACGAAAATGCTTTTAAGTTGGAGATGACAGGAGGTAATTAGCATGTGAACGTAATGTTCGATTGGAAGAAGGCAAAAATATAAAAATAATATCAGCCCAATAAATATGGAGAACTGGAGTTATTGGGATGCTATCAACAGGAGGTTTTCAGAATGTTAAATAGAATTGAAATGCAATCAAAATAACAAGTTCTGTTTTATCCAAAGTCAGAAAAATTCACAGACAGCAATATATTATAACGATAATAAGGAACAGAAACTTGGCTTTGGGGGTGTGATATGGGGGATGTTAGCTTTCGTGGTATATACGTTTGTACAGTGAGTCCATGGCAGACAGGATCTATAGTTAAGGACCTGGTAGCCCACTTTTATTAAGAAAGAAAAACAAAGTCTATAACATAGGGTTTCCCATGCAGGGGTTTCAGCTTCACACCAAACAAAAATGCAGAGCCACCTGGCTCTTAAGCTCATTCAGCTTTAGTTGCAGTACTTTGCTGCACGGGTCCACTCTTAGCCTTTAAGTAGAGGTTCTTCTGATATTCCAGGTGCTCTCACTCCTCCAAGACTCAGATTCTTCTGGCTCCCTTGGGCTCTCTCCCAGTTTCCTTAGCTCTGGTCTCTCAGCTGGCCGTAACTCTCTCAGTCCAATGGCCTGGAACCTCTACCACATGGAGTGCTGTCTTGAGGATATTGCCTTGGTTTGAAGACAGGAGCACACTTCCCTCCTGGCTACAGCAACAACTCCAACTCCACCTGCCCTGAGCTATGCTCAGATCTGCCTTATAATGACGCTGCACACCTGTGCACTCACACAGGCTACAAGAGTGAAGTAATGACTGGACCCCGGATTGGAGGTTCCGTCCCATCCATTACTCTTTGGTAGCTTCAAGCTCCCGACCCCAATGCAAAATGACCAAATCCGGCGAAAGCATAGAACACTGCTTTCTCCATTCACAATCAACCTGCCAGAGCTCCTCAAACTGCGGCTTTAAAAATCCGGTGTCACTTGCCTATTTACATAGTGCAGCGTCTTACATTGTCACAGGGGATACATTTCAATGTCATCTGCCTTGATACTGGAGTTCACATGTGATAAAACCAAAAAATATAGATAAACAGCAGTATGAGTCCACTGAGAGTGGTCTTTGGAAGACCAACAAACTGAAAGCAAGGAAAGAGAAATAAGAAATTTGAGAAATTTCAAGAGCTTTGGTAGCTAGTGTTGACAACGTGTTGTGTTGACCATCTCTGGCATGTGTTTTAGATGTGTAGCGCCCATATAGTATAGGTGCATTTTTCTAGCAGGGTTTTTAGCTAGGAGAGGTAAATTTAGCCTGGCCTGACTGTAATGTGCAGGCCTGAATGTTTTGATCTGATCTAGGAGAAGAAGTTCGTGGAGGATTGGGTCGACTTAACAGATGAGGTCACAAGAACCTCCCACTTCTTTCTAGAAACCTGCAGAAGGTTTTCTGGTCAGGAAACTGGGAGATGGGTGGAGCCATTTTTAGTGTTCTAAGGAGCCCTGACCAATCCCCAAGCAGGGTTGGCAGGTGGCAGGCCTCCTTAAATACTCTGAGTCAGCCCAATCTAGAAGGTATAGTGTCGGGTGGAAGTCTGGAGACGTACAGAGGCACTGTGGTGCGCCCCCAGTCTGGGGAGGGTGACCTTGGGGCCTGGGAGTTTGGGTGCAGCCAGGAAGGAGAGTGATTCCTGGAGTGGCACAGGAGGAACAGGAGAACAGCAAAGGAGTGAGAGACTTTAAAGTACACACCGGCGTGGTGAGTGATGGTCCCTGGGACAGGAAGAGAAGGTGCTGGAGCAGGCTGGGAGAGGAATGGTGGACAGTCTTTGGGAGCCAGTCAAGGGAAAGGAGAGTCACTACCAGAGAGCAGGTCGATGGGACCTGGAGGAGGATGGGCTGGGAGTTGTAGTCTGTCAGAGGCCCAATTAGCACTGAAGTACTTTACTGCACATTCAGGGGCTTGTGATCCCTGGCCTGTAATGGGTGTTCCTGAGGTCCTGCTGCAACAGGGTAGGCCTCACCACGTGCTAACCGTGGTGAAGAGAAAGGTATAGAGAAGCCTGATAAATTTCCCTTCAGGCTGGAAACTAAGTTCTAAGCTGGAGAGAAGCAAAGGAGTGTAAAGCTGTGAGTTCTGTGTAGTGAGAGAACTGTAAGAGAAACGGTCAGCAAGTGAAGAGCTGGAGAGTTGAGAGGAGCAATAGTCTGCAGAGGGAGAGTCTGCAGTGAAGTACGCATATACACGCTTGTATATGGGAACCTTGTACCATAATTCTTTGGGCATCCCACAGTTACCTCTTGTCCCTATCCAAGTTATTTCCCCCAAATAAAACAACAAAAACAAGAACCGGTCTGGTCAGTGTCTCTGGATGGGTATATATGGTGCTATTGAGGTCAGCTATCAGGTGAACCACTACTACAAGCCGCTCTCAAGGGAGCACATGGCTACAGATACATAGCAGTATAATTTCTATTGACCAGCTAAACTTATTAGATTGTAAGCTCACAGGAGCAGGGTCCTCCTAAGGCTCTTGTATTGAAGTGTATTGTCTCCCTTTATATTGTAAAGTGCTGTTAAAACTGTTATTAATAATAATAATAATAACTCCAGTAATGATTCGTGCTACATACTTACAACGGTCCAGCGTGGCACAATGTGGGTATGCATTACTTGCCCTAATGGACTGCTGAAGAATATGGAAAGCATTGTAACAGTCAGTGCTACTACAGTGACAGCTGCAATCTTCCAAATCCTGATCAGATTCTGTGCAAATGGCTACCCCACTGCACATCGCATGGATGTGATGAGGGGGCCTAAGCCTCATATGCATAACTTGCACCAGGAGACTCCAGGTATGTCAGCGAAAGTGTAAAGTCATAGAAGGTAGAACAGACCAGAAGTCTCCTGGCCCATCAATCTATGCAGTACAGTGGGAAGATCAGAGTCTGAGACTCCCAGGTCTGGCCAGTGCAGCGAGCGGTGACGTAATTACATCACCATTTGCTTTACAAAGATCTACTGTGGGGAATGTACAAAACCCGTTGCCAGGGGGATAGGGGGTATAGCAGCTACAGGTCTTGTGAACAGGATATGAGGGGGACAAATGATTTTATTGAGGTCAAAATAAAAGAGATATAAAAAATACAGATCACTGAAATGCCATGTAGCAAGATAGATTATCAAAGCATGTCATCACAAGTACAGGATAAAGGTGCAAATAAAACGTAACATCAAATCAATCACACACACTGACAAAAGCATGACCCAGTAAAAAAAAAAAAAAAATTGTTCCATAATCAACAAAAGAAAAAGGGGCCAAAATGACAGAATGGAAAGTTCTTGGCGTAATGCCAAAATCATCTACCAAATAGGGTCAAGAGGGGTCGAACAGAATGGACAAAAAATGACAAGGTCAGAGTAAAAAAAAAGGAACCCAAAATCATATTAAAGGTGAATAAAGGGTGTTTCAATATGATGACCAGTAATCCCACTTCTGTTCAAAAACTGGCATGGTATTGTTAATAATGTATCCCCTCTATAACTTTGATTGATTCCATACAGGCCAATACCGGTGACCATGTTGCAGACAATAGAGCGTCAGTTGAAAGCAATAACGCAATGAATAGCACTGAATAAGGAGTGTAACAACATTTTACAGGGAAAGGGCACATATGGGATAGAGGCTAACAAAAGGCACATTGGAATTATTTGTCAATAATTGGTTGTGAACCTACATTTGGGCTATTATACTGCGTATTGCCACAAAGGGCATAATGCTTTATAGCTCCAAAAATTGTGAGGTTCAAATAAGACAAGTTCCACTTGTATACTCCTTAAGGAGGTTCTAATCATTGGCACCTAATCTGGAAAATGTTATTTCAATTTAATGGATTTGAAGTAGTAGTAGATGTAGGGATGTACTTCTGCCATGTGACAAATCTGCATTTTTACATTAGATCATTGGTCTCCAAACTGCGGCCCTGAGGCAGTTTGCAGCCCTTTACCTGCCTTTATCTGGCCCTTGAGGCATTATTCCTGCCACTGACACCAACAATGGGGCACTATTTGTCCCACTGACAATAAAAATAGGGCAAGGTTCCTACCACTGACACCAACTATTGCCCCCCCCCCCCCCCATACCAAAAATAGGGCATTGTTTACTCCCACATGGCACAGTCCGGGCCCCCTAAAGTCTGAAGGACAGTAAACTAGCCCTTTCTTTAGCGAGTTTGGAGAAGCCTGATTTTGATTATTAAAATGAATACATGGTGTCAATTATGCATATAAAAAATGATGTGCTAAAAATAAATATACAGTACATAAAAAAGTATTGCATAAAGATAAAATTCATCAAAAGGCAGTGAACGGTGATAAAGTTCCTTAAAAAAATCAAAGGAAATATTAAAGTACCAATGCTCAAATCTTTGAATCTGTGTTAAAGTGCTCCTTTGAATGAATTCAAAATGGTCGCTTTTCTTTTGATTATAGCGGTGATCAGGAATGACGCAGAGGGGATCAATTACCACCAAAAGAAAGCTCTATTTGTGGGAAAAAAAGGACGCAAATTTTGTTTGGGTACAACGTCGTACGACTGCGCAATTGTCAGTTAAAGCAACGCAGTGCAGAAACGAAAAAGTGCTCTGGTCCTAACCTGGGAAATTCTTCCGGAGGTGAAGTGGTTAAAGTGGGAGTAAACTCCCATGCATCATTTTTCCGAAGCCTATAGGGCAACACAGTGGTGTAGTGCATAGCACTTTCGCCTGGCAGCAAAAAGGTCGCTGGTTCAAATCTCAACCACGACACTACCTGCCTGGAGTTTGCATGTTCTCTCTGTGCCTGCGTGGGTTTCCTCCCACACTCAAAAGACATGTTGGTAGGTTAACCACTTACCAACCAGAAGGTTTTCCAGCTTTAGGACCAGAGCACTTTTTGCGATTCGGCGCTGCATCGCTTTAACTGAGAATTGCGCGGTCGTGCAATGTTGCACCCAAACAAAATTTGCGTCCTTTTTTCCCCACAAATAGAGCTTTCTTTTGGTGGTATTCGATCGCCTCTGCGTCATTTCTGTTTGCTGCTATAAACAAAAGAAGAGCGACCATTTTGCAAAAAAACCCAAATTTCTTACTTTTTGTTAAAATTCAAATCCAAAAAAAAAATATAAAAAAACATTTTTTTCACCGTTTTTGGCCGATTTATATAATTCCTCATATTTGTGATAAAAAAATCGCAAAAGTGATTTTTTGCGCAAAAGTGGCCGTGTTTACGGATGATGAGAATTAATTTCTGGGGTTTTTATTTTTTTTTATTTTTTTTACTAGTAATGGCGGCGATCTGCGATTTTTAGCGGTAATGCGATATTTCAGCGGACATGTCGGACATTTTTGACACTTTTTTGGGACCAATGACATTTATTCAGTGATCAGACATTTAAATGTCCACTGATTACTGTATAAATGTCATTGGCAGTGAAGGGATTAAACTGCAGAGGGAGAGCTAGGGGTTAACTGTGTTCCTTGGGCGTGTTCTTACTGTGGGGGGGTTGGGCTACCATGGGCATGAGAGATCTAACTGATCCCAGTGACAGGGATCAGTAGATCACCCATGCCCCTACTAACAGAGCGGGGAACCGCCGTGTTTACATTGGCGGTTCCCCGTTCTTTCCCTGTGCCCGGGTGCGTGCGCGCCCCCTAGTGGCTGATTGCAGATCGCCATCTATTTACGGCGATTCGCGCTCAGCATCCCGACGTGAAAACGCGGCGCGCGGTCGGGAACTGGTTAATTGGATCCTGTCTAAATTGTCCCTAGTATATGTATGAATGTGAGTTAGGGACCTTAGATTGTAAGCTCCTTGAGGGCAGGGACTGATGTGAATGCACAATGTATATGTAAAGCGCTGCGTAAATTGACAGTGCTATAGAAGTACCTGAAATAAATAACATAATAAATAAGGCTTACAATAGCTGAACTGCTCAGAGGGATGTTCCAATGTAATCACCTTCCCGGCCACATAGGGTGCTGGCTCAGTATGCAGATTTTACATGGAAAGAAGAAAGTCCAGATGGCCACACTCCAAGTAGAAATCTTCATTTAAAGATGCAAAATGTAATCCATACAGCAAACAGATAAAAGATGCACACTGGCTGACGCGTTTCACACCACCTTACAGGTGCTTACTCATATAATAAAGCTTACCTATAGGTACTGTAAATAACTTCTAAACGTGTACCGTTTAAAAGATATTTACTGCAGATGTGACATCACCGGCGCATTCGCTCTGAAGGAACGACCACCTGGGCCATTCCTTCAGAGTCCTGTGCCGTAAACGGCAGCTCCCGCGCACATGCGTAATGTCATCATGGCTCCAGCCACTCACAAAGTCAGAGTCCACGAACCCAGAAGGAAGACCGGGTGAAGATGGGAGAGCCTTCAGCAGTTACAGTGAGCTGCTGGAAGACTTTATTTTCAGGTAGGTTTTACATAATGTGCTAGTATGCAATGCATACTAGCACATTATGACATTGCCTTTCAGGTTTAAAAAGAAAAACACCCAGTGCTTTACTACCGCTTTAACATTTCCTTAGATTTTTTTTTAAGGCACTTTATCATTGTTCATTGCCTTTTGGTGATTTTTTTTATCTATGTTTATTTGTTTTTAGCACAGCACTTTTTTATATGCACATTTAATGGGAGTGTTTTTTAGCACATTTGCACATTTTTTCCTTTTGTTTATACATAGTGTCAAACTGTATGTGTCATTTGTTCAAATATATCACCCTGTAGGTACTGTTTGAATGACATCAACAATTTTCATGAGATATAACTTTTCACATAGCTGCATATTGTCTGCATGTGCAGGGGGTAAACCTTTTAAACTCTGCAGAAGTTGAGAGGCTCTTTTTTAGAAGTACAGTACATTATTCTGGCATTAACATTTATTTACATTCAAATGAGTTTCTGAAGAGAACAAAATAGATGCCATCAGGTGTATTAATCCTTTCTATGAACAGAAAGCACTTTATTTTAAATCAAGTTTCCTGTGATAACAAGAACAGCTTCCAAACTGTGATGTGCAGTGAACACAGACAGCGAGTGTAAGTATCTTTGCCATTATTGTATTAATTTGTAGACAAAATCAATAAAGAGAGCATATTCTTTACCAACCGCAGCTAGCTGTTCACCTTTGATAACAGAGTATCAACGCAGGACACTCAATGCAATTAATCAAGCTACTTGAAAATTCAGAAATTCGCCATAAGGGTAGCAAGTATAATACAATATAAATCGTTAAGAATAAAATAAGCCAATCTTTGAACAATAATTAGTGGTGCGCAGAAATGAATGTTCTGTACCGAAACCGAAAATTCAGGATGCACTTGGCCGAAAATCGAAATAGTTTTAAAAATATATATGTTTTTAATATAATTGAATTTGACTTTTTAATTAATAGTTTTTGAAGCACTTTTGCGTTAAAAAAGTTCAAGAAAAATGCATCCCTTTAAATTCTATATATGTCTTCACACTGGTCCGTTGCGCTTCCGTTGCGGAGTTAAAAATCCTGCTTTTCACACTTTTTGGTGCATATTCATCAAAAACGCACTTGTGTTGCGTTTTTGATGCAATTTTTGAGTCACATGACCTATGCAAAATGCACCGTAAACACTGTAAAATCATGGAAAAATCATGCGTGTTTTTGGCAGCCATTATCGGCACCTTTTTTTCTATCGGCAAAACGCAGATAACCCGATTTTCGCCTGATAATTTTTGGCAGCTGATATATCGGTGCATGCCTAACAATAGTGCAAAAAAAGACAATTTGGTTAAAAGGGTTGTAAAGTCTCATGTTTTTTCACCTTAATGCATTCTTTGCATTAAGCTGAAAACCTTTTCTCAATAGTGACCCCCCCCCAGAGCCCCCCTTTTACTTACCTGAGCCCGTTCGTTCCATCGGCGGCTATGAGCAATCTGCTCCAGCCGGTGTCACGGGACCTCATTGGCTGGACTGATAGCAGGGAAGCCATTGGCTCCCGCTGCTGTCAATCAGGTCCAGTGACGCAGGGGCCGAACAGCAGGACATGGGAGCGCGCCCGCACATGTGACCCCAGGGAAGCTTTCTCCGACGGGTCACTGGATGCGGAGGAGGGCGAAGGAGGACCCCAGAAGACGAGGTTCGGGGCCACTCTGTGCAAAACCACTGCACAGAGGAAGGTAAGTATGACATGTTTGTTATTTTAAAAAGGGAAAAAAAATGAAGGTTTACAATCGCTTTAACTTGACATTTGTAAAGTGTTTACATCATCTGGTCACGTTTTGTAGAAAATCCATTAAGAACTTTGACTAGGGATGGCAATTTGCCTCATGTTTTATTATCATAAACTATATTTTTACTATGTAGGCCTGAAAGAATAAAACCAGATAAATGAACCTTTCATTTTGAAAACACACTACAATAATCCATTTTAGGAACTGTTGTACCAAAAGAAGGCAGCACAGCATAGAAGAAAGATGGTTCTTAACTGAAATTCATCAAGGCACGTCGTTCTGCTTTCCCATGTGTTTCAGCAACACAGCACTTAAAGTGGGACTAGATAATAACAAACAGTACACTTAAAAAAATAAACTCAAACTGTGTAATTAATTGCTCCAAGTACTTTTCTTTCCTTGGAAACCTTCGCTCTCCTAGGGGCCATTCACATCATCCTGGCTGCTACGGTGCGCTGAACACATAGGCAGTAGTGCATTAATGTGTGTTGCAGAAGCCCAACCATATTAACAGGCTCCAAAATGATCACAGGAGACTGAAAATTGCGCATGCAGCATTTTTGGCAGCCCAATGAACTGTACACCACAATGTAGATGTCATGGGGTGCCACTAAGAATGAATGGCATCACACCAGCGAATGTACTGGTGTGAACAGGCTCTTAAAGAGTGAATGAATAGAATCACATGAGTGTGAATGGAGGAGAGAATCCAGAGACTGATCAGACTCTTCACCAATCACAGATGGTGTTACAAGCAGTGTAGACAATGAAATAAAGTTTCTCAATGAAGGAGAAGGAAGGGGCATGGATAGGGTTGCCACATCATCCCTTTAATCCAGGACACATATGGATTACACAGGTTCTGTGGCTGATGTAATGCAGAAAAGGCACCAAGTGAGTTTAATTACCACCTTAATCAGCCATAGAACCTGTGTAATCAGTACACTAAGATAAGTAAGTGAGAAATTCTCGGACAAGTGTGGTCATGTAAGCGACCACACTACGGTAAGTAAGAATCACCGTG
>BLSH010291330.1:2138771-2181199 GCA_018402905.1 Glandirana rugosa | reverse complement strand
ACACACAGACTTTAAATAAGTTTGCAGAACAGATGTGCACTTATTCCCGGTTTCATTTAAAGTGACACACAGACTTTAAATAAGTTTGCAGAACAGATGTGCACTTATTCCCGGTTTCATTTAAAGTGACACACACATTTTGCAGAACAGTGATATGGGTTCTCCTGGCTTATTTATACTTTTTTGGCACAGTTTGAAGATGATTTTAGAACAGTTCTATGGCCTCTACCGTTAATTAATACTTTTCAGACCCATTTTGAAGATGATCTCCATTTTTGCATTTTTTATGTTTTTATTTTTTTTAAAATATTTAAAATTATTTCCCTGTCCCCATTTCTTTGTAGGTCACTTGTCCCACCCTTACCCCCATTTCCTTCCTTTTGCAGACCTCTAGGACCTTCCAGGACTATTTTACAGCCTTTTTTGTGCCTAAAAGTCTGTGTCCCCATTGATTTCAATGGGGTTCGGGGTCCGGGACACAGTTCGGGTTCTGTCCGGACCCGAACCCCGACTTTGTCCCGAAGTTCGGCCGAACCAGCAGAACCCGGACTTCTAGAAGTTCGCTCATCTCTACTTGCTAGCAGAGAGGTCAGAGAGAAGTGGGGGGATCAAGACGTCCGACCACTCTGCTAAGCAAGCACAACACAGATCAGAATGGGACCAAATGCCACACACACTCGGTCCCCTGGGGGTTCAAAAATTATTTTTTCAGTTATGGTGATATGTTTTCTTTAAAATACATGAAAAAAATACCCAAGGCACTGTGGGTTAGCTAAAGAGACAGCAACCAAAAAAGCATGCCTTGCAGGTCCCTTTGATCAAGATTGTGTACTAAGCTGTCTGATAACGGATGAATCACTGAAGTTTCTGTAAACAAAGGGCTTCTTTGTGCAAATCTGTAAACTAGAATGGATGAATATGTAAAAAGTAGACTACAGCTTCATCTGCTGATCTGGATAGAAGACTACATGCTATGCTATAAAGCAGTGTTCCCCAACCCTATCCTCAAGGCCCACCAACAGGCCATGTTTTCAGGATTTCCATTATTTTGCACAGGTGATTTGATCAGTTTCACTGCCTTAGTAATTACCACAGCTGATTCATGTGAGGGAATTCCTGAAAACATGACCTGTTGGTGGGCCTTGAGGACTGGGTTGGGGAACACTGCTATAAAGTATTAAAGCAAAGTGTCACATTCCCATGGGGGAAGGTTGCTTCCAGTCCATGGAGATCCCATTCCCAGCACACTCGATCACTTCTCTTTGACCTTCTTCTAGCCCACACCATAGGCTTGTGCGCAAGGGGTGTGCCTATACCCTATGTGCAATGCCGACTCCCCCTACTGCCTAGGCCCCATCACGGTGCTGCTGGCTTCCCCCCTCTCCTCTCCTCCTTGCTGCTGCAGGGGATGTTTCAAGATGAAGAGTGGGGGAAGAGGCTACTAAATATGTAATTCACTGGCCCCTGCCTTTTCTAAATGAACACACTCGCTCACTGTGTCCCGTCATAACTGAAACATAGTAAAATGTGTTTATTATGCTTCAGTTTGTGAATGAAGAGGAAGCCACTCAGCACAGAGCACCTATGGCCCATTCACATCTCACTCTCCAGTTTTTATGCCAGCAGTAAGATGGCTTCTCCTGTACATGGATCTACCTTCCATACCTTTATAAAGTATAAAAGAGAAGAACACTGGTGGCATCTTAAGCCCCCACTCAGCTTTATATTCTCACTGAGTATGTTTCTATCTCTTTTTATGCTTCCCCCCAGCTCTACTTTGCAAAAGGACACCTCTTGTTTCCAGTTTGCAGTACGGGAAACGTAATGCACACAAGATTTACATTTCCATGGCTCATGCACCATCTCTCTCTCTTTTTGCTCCTTTTCACAGTGTTGACCCCCCACCAGCCCCCACACCTTCCAACCAATTCGGATTAATGTGTCTGTCCCAGGATGTAAAGAACATCCTGCTGCTGTGTCCCGGTGGCGGGTGCTTGAACCCTCCTTCAAGCTGCTTTCACTAGATCTATACTGCAACTGCTGGGCAGAGTGATCTATTGCCCGACAGTGCCTGTATAGAATATTGGAAAGTGGATGATGAAGAGCCGAATCAGCACCAAATCCAATTATTATATATAAAGAATTAGTTAGAGACTTTAGGACTTTTAACCACTTCAACCCCAGAAGGACGCGTCGCTTTAACTGACAATTGCGCGGTCGTGCGACGTTGTACACAAACAAAATTGGCGTCCTTTTTTTCCCACAAATAGAGCTTTCTTTTGGTGGTATTTGATCACCTCTGCATCACTTCTGATCACCGCTATAAACAAAAAAAGAGCGACAATTTTGAAAAAAAACAAAACAAAATTTTTTACTTTTTGCTACAATACATATCCAAAAAAATACATAATAAAACAAATGTATTCATCAGTTTTGGCCGATATATATACTTCCTCATATTTGTGGTAAACAAAATCATAATCGGCGTATATTGATTGGTTTGTGCAAAAGTTGCCGCGTTTACAAACCATGAGAATTAATTTACGGCGTTTTTACTTTTTTTTTTACTAGTGATGGCGGTGATCTGCGATTTTTATCGGGACTGCGATATTGCGGTGGACATGTCGGACATTTTTGACACTTTTTTGGGACCAATGACATTTATACAGTGATCAGATCTAAAAAAAAAACACTGATTACTGTATAAATGTCATTGGTAGGGAAGGGATTAATCTGCAATCAAGGGGTTAACTGTGTTTTCTAGGCGTATTCTAACTGTGTGGGGGCTGGACTGGCAGGGGCATAACAGATCTAACTGATCCCGAATGCAGGGATCAGTAGATCTCTATCATGCCGCCTGTCAGAACGGGGAACCGCCATGTTTACATCGGCGGTTCCCCGTTTTTCCTGTGTAGTAAGCGATCATGGGTCACCAGCAGACATCGAGTCCACCCGACCCGCGACCACACTGAGGGAGCCCTTTATAGACGGCGATTCGCTTTACGCTGCCACTCTGCAGCAGTAAATGTATGCGAGCCGGTCGTTAACTGGTTAAGGTGCCCAGTAAGAAAGAAATTTTTAAATATTTTATAAAAATCCATACATTTTATTTGTACACATTAAACTATTTTGATAAAAAAAAACATTATTCATTGTTATATTGTTAACATCATACAACTGTCCAGCTGCTCATGCTCTACATGTTTTGCCCTGGGTGGGGCTTCTTCAGGAGGCATATAGGCGCTGTATGAGGCAAGTACTACAAATGAGAAAAACAATGTGTAAATATACAGTACGACGTACAATATTTATCATTTTACATTAGTAAACATCAAACTTTCAAATGCCAGCAGCAAGAAGCCACCAGATAATTCAGAGATCAATTTTACAGTAGGCATAAATATGCAGCTTGCTCTATAGGAATCCAGACCAGTGCGGCAAAAATGACCATAGAGGAGAGACATAAAGTTGCCTAAAAGGTGCATATATATATATGAATTTGATTATTATCTAAACTAATAATTGTAATTATAAAACATAGCTGCTGATTAGGATATTGCCTGATGGTTGACTATATTGGACCAATTGGATCACCCACAAATGGATGTTGGGAAAAGATTAAGAACCATGGGAGATAAAAGAGCTGACACAAGATATTTGAAATGAAAGACAAAGCCTTGTGGTATGGGGCCCAGAATATTAACCAGGCATGTAATCAGTCCGACCAAGGTGTGTCAGAAAGTCTGTCTTTCCATCCAGTGCATGTATAGGTTGGTGCTGAAGAAAGGCAGCAGTGTCAGATAGAGCAGTGTTTCTCAACCTTTTACGGTGAAGTACCCCTGCAAATCTAAAAAAATTTCCTAAGTACCCCTGTCTCGAGAAAGTAATTTCTATTGCTTGGGTGTCATGGTTTCTGTGTGCGTGTAATGTCAGTATATGTTTGTGATGATTTCTGTGTGTGTTTGTGATGGTTTTTGTTTGTGTGCAAAATCATCATCAAATGCAGCCTCACCAGTGCTCATCAATGCAGCCTCACCAGTGCTCATCAATGCAGTCTTACCATTGCCCATCAATGCAGCCTCACCAGTGCCCATCAATGCAGCCTCACCATTGCCCATCAATGCAGCCTCACCATTGCCCATCAAATGCAGCCTTACCAGTGCCCATCAAATGCAGCCTTACCAGTGCCCACCAATGCAACCTTACCAGTGCCCATCAAATGCAGCCTGATCAGTGGCCATCAAATGTAGCCTGATCAGTGCCCATCAAATGCAGCCTGATCAGTGTCCATCAAATGCAGCCTGATCAGTGCCGATCAAATGCAGACTTACCAGTGCCCATCAAATGCAGACTTACCAGTGCCCATCAAATGTAGCCTTACAAGTACCCATCAAATGTAGCCTTACCAGTACCCATCAAATGTAGCTTTACCAGTGCCCATCAAATGCAGCCTTGCCAGTGCCCATCAAATGCAGCCTTGCCAGTGCCCATCAAATGCAGCCTTGCCAATGCCCAGCAATGTAGCCTGAACAGTGCACAGCAATGCAGCCTGATCAGTGCCCAGCATTGGAGCCTGATCAGTGCTCAGCAATGCAGCCTGGCCAGTGCCCAGCATTGCAGCCTGATCAGTGACCAGCATTGCAGGCTGATAAGTGCCCAGCAATGCAGCCTGATCAGTGCCCAGCAATGCAGCCTGATCAGTGCCCACCAATGCAGCCTTACTAGTGCCCATCAAATGCAGCCTGATCAGTGCCCATCAAATGCAGCCTGATCAGTGCCCATCAAATGCAGCCTGATCAGTGTCCATCAAATGCAGCCTGATCAGTGCCCATCAAATACAGACTTACCAGTGCCCATCAAATGCAGACTTACCAGTGCCCATCAAATGTAGCCTTGCCAGTACCCATCAAATGCAGCCTTGCCCGTGCCCATCAAATGCAGCCTTGCTAGTGCCCATCAATACAGCCTGATCAGTGCCCAGCATTGGAGCCTGATCAGTGCTCAGCAATGCAGCCTGACCAGTGCCCAGCATTGCAGCCTGATCAATGCCCAGCATTGCAGCCTGATAAGTACCCATCAATGCAGCCTGATCAGTGCCCAGCATTGCAGCCGGATCAGTGCCCAGCAATACAGCCTGATCTGTGCCCAGCAATACAACCTGGTCAGTGCCCAGCAATGCAGCCTGATCAGTGCCCAGCATTGCAGCCTGATCAGTGCCCAGCAATGCAGCCTGATCCGTGCCCAGCAATGCAGCCTGATCAGTGCCCAGCAATGCAGCCTGATCAGTGCCCAGCAATGCAGCCTGATCAGTGCCTAGCAATGCAGCCTGATCAGTGCCCAGCAATGCAGCCTGATCAGTGCCCAGCAATGCCGCCTGATCAGTGCCCAGCTATACAACCTGATCAGTGCCCACCATTGCAGCCTGATCAGTGCCCAGCAATGCAGCCTGATCAGTGCCCAGCAATGCAGCCACATTTGTAATATGCAGTATGGAAGGGGTTAATGTATTGCCAATGGTTACTGATGCATTAGTGGCCAGTGACAATAACCCCTTTGTGCTGCATTAGTGACACCAGTGTCAGTGTTTATTAACCCCTTCATGCTGCATCATAAAGGGATTAATTAACACTGCCACTAATGCAGCACAAAAGGGTTAATTAACTGCTACTGGTCACTAATGGATCAGTAACCAATGGCAATACATTTACCCCTTCCATGCTGCATATTACAAATGCATTGTAGATTAACCCCCTCCCCCCCTTAAAAAAAAAAAAAAAAAAGTTCAGCACTGCAGAGCACAGATAACATTACAAACTGCAGAGTTATCAGCCTCTGCTCACTCACTTGTCCATGACAGTGGACGCTCCAAGCAAAGGCAGCACTCCTCTTCCACCCCCTGCTACTAGACTCAGAGTGACAGGAAGCTCCTGTCAGGGAAGAGTGTGTGAGGCACACTCACCGCTCCGCTGCGGGCAGCTCAGCAATTGTAATACTGTGTAGCGGCGGCTGTATACAGCAAGCCACCGCTACATTAAATCTTTTACCCATTGGCACCCTGTCCCCCAACACAGCCGGCGTACCCCCTGCCCGTGGTGCACGTACCCCTAGGGGTATGCGTATCACGGGTTGAGAAACTCTGAGATAGAGCACCAGGCCTTGTAAGTAACCAAGCGGTAGCACTAATGCCTTACTCACTCTAACATCAATCCTGAGGTATTCTTTCTCCGGCTGAACACTACTGCCAAGACATTCTTCCTCCTGCTGATCACAGACACTAGGACTTTTTTATCATCCCACTGACCACCACGGCCATGGCATTCTATCTACCACTAACACCAATACTGGCACATTTTTCCTCCTACTGACCATTGGCTATGGGCCATTTTTATGCCCATGACACTGAGACATTTTTCCTTCCACTGACCAACAATGTATAAAAGTACAGGGTGGGCCATTTATATGGATACACCTTAATAAAATGGGAATGGTTGGTGATATTAACTTCCTGTTTGTGGCACATTAGTATATGTGAGGGGGGAAACTTTTCAAGATGGGTGGTGACCATGGCGGCCATTTTGAAGTTGGCCATTTTGAATCCAACTTTTGTTTTTTCAATAGGAAGAGGGTCATGTGACACATCAAACTTATTGGGAATTTCACAAGAAAAATAATGGTGTGCTTGGTTTTAACGTAACTTTATTCTTTCATGAGTTATTTACAAGTTTCTGACTTATAAAATGTGTTCAATGTGCTGCCCATTGTGTTGGATTGTCAATGCAACCCTCTTCTCCCACTCTTCACACACTGATAGCAACACCGCAGGAGAAATGCTAGCACAGGCTTCCAGTATCCGTAGCTTCAGGTGCTGCACATCTCGTATCTTCAGGAAACAGGAAGTTAATATCACCAACCATTCCCATTTTATTAAGGTGTATCCATATAAATGGCCCACCCTGTATTATGATAAATACAATGCACCAATGTTCCAATGCACACTATATATAATGCTGTACATACCATAGTTCTAACCACTGTACTCTTTCTTCTAAGGTAAATGTTACAGTCCTAATTTGTTTAATCTGCACACAATTTTGTAACTCTGCAAACTTTAATGATCCCCAGAACAGACCCCTTAAAATCACACTTACAAAATGAACATTAAAAAACAGCAGTCAAAGAATGCGGTATTTCACCATAACTGGAGTCAGCAGCGGGAGACCACAAAACACTCTGCTGGGTATGTCCTACGCCACTTCCTCCTCGGTGAGCCGCAAACGTCACATCCGGTATGTGTTTTTAAGGGGTCTGTTCTGGGGATCATTACAGTTTGCAGAGTTACACTATGTGAGGCATTCTGTTTATTTATCCATACATGAATGGAGTGGTGGTGACTGAGAACGCTCATAAGGAAGATTTTACTACCCAGTGTTTTGAAAGAATCCATTGATCTCTTTATGTGACAGTATGCTGATAAAGATGACCCCATTGTTGAGTATTTAAAGGCGCAATACTTGCCTTTTTCTGGTAAGTGCCCCCCCTGCGGGGGTTTTTTCCCACGTGGTGCCGTGTGATGGTGGATTGTGCACAATAGGACCTCTCTAGCAACACTTATGGTTAACCCCTGATGAACTGTCACGAGTGTTATACACTATGAGCAGATGGAACATTTAGCGCTGCTACAAATACTGAATTTATCTGTGTATTTGGAAAGTTTTTTTTATCAATTTTATTTAGCAGCTGCTTTTGTATGTTTATTTTTATGAATTGTGTATCCTAAAGCGTTGAGCAGAGAGTGTGGGCGGTGAATCTCTGGTTACGTGATACACAATTTTGTACATTACATTCTCTGATCTCAACACTCTATACACTATAGGGGAGATTTACTAAAACTGGTGCACACAGAATCTGGTGCAGCTGTGCATAGCAGTGTTGCCAACCTACCAGTTTGAAATTTACTGACACAACACCCTAAATTTACTGACACATCCATGTTTTTACTGACATTTCGTTACAAAATTACAGTTTTAAGTGAAAATGTCACTATTTAGGATACAAACAAGTACAATATGCAATTAGCAATGCAATTTAAGGTAGATATTAAGGAAAAAAACATATTTTTTATTTTATTTTTGATATAGTAAGTAGCTCAGGAACAGGACTTAGAATGGGCGGCACACACACATGAAATTGACTCTCACAGTGATATTGACAGCAGTGTGCAGCAGCACAGATGATGATGACTCCTCACCAACATGACACATTCCCGCCTGAGTCACAGTGACAGTCTCTCTCCATGCCAGGTGGTCCCTCCAGTCCACTCCAGTCTAAACAGCACCCACAGTCCCGCTCCCAGCCTGCCTTGCTCCCATATTGCAGACCTGCACACAATGCTCCAGCCGCTCCACTCGGCTCCCTTGCACCATGACATCACACAACATGCTCTTCAGCCAAGCTTCTCAGAGTTGTCACCAGGTATATTCATGTCAGATGGAGATCAAGGTCACAATAGTGTAATACTGTTTAAAAACACTAATTTATTAAAAAATATTGCACTTACATGGTCCAAACAGTGTCTGTGCAGTAGAGCATAATAATCCCCAAATGTGATCCGCGGTGAGTCTGAGACAGCACTCAAGCCCTACTGGTTTAGTCAAAATTGACTTCTTCCGGGGCTATAATAAATTAGTGTTTTTAAACGGTATTACACTATTGTGGCCTTTATCTCCATCTGACACGAATATACCTGGTGACAGCTCTGAGAAGCTTGGCTGGAGAACACCTACCCCGAGGGCTGAGTGGAAGCCAGAAATCCACGCAAGCGATCCCTGATCCTCCGTGATAGGGGGTCCAGGGGCTCCTGTAAGGGCACATCTGCATTGTTGGTGGACTGTCACACAGGATTGGTGTTATGGTGGATGGTTGACTCTATATTTATGCACATAAGAAGAAGAAGGTTCACGTCTTTCTATCACACTGGCATTACTTCATAGAACTTTTTTGGGACTCACGGTTTATGTTGATATTGACTGGATTTGTTCTGCATAAGGCTTTAGGGAGTGATACTCACTCACCTATATGTTGTGAGCTCACACATACAGTATGAGTTCTAGTTCACACAAAATTATATGAAATTATATGGTATTTCATTCCTATAGTTTAAATTTTTGTTTGGACACAAGCACATTACATTTATATTTTGACACCTTAGACACAGCCATAACACCTTGGGGCAGACAAGCATGACATTGTGAACTGCGCATGTGTGACTTGGGTGTCATCAGGGAATGCAGGGGGTGGAGAACTATTTCACCTTCCACAGTCCCCCCTCAGCGTCGCTACTGCTATGTAGCACTGGGGTGGCCCGAGATGCTCATGAAAAATGGCAGAAAACCAAGGGGAATCCCCAAGTAAATAACTAAAGGAGTGGTCCAGGTATATCAAAGAGTGAGCAGAGCTAGTTGGGATCAGATTCTGTGACATGCATGTCACACAGGTGCTTCCAAACAGCAGTCTCAGCCCACAGAGCACACAGTAAAAGGCACCATACAACAGCAGCCCATATACAAAGCCGACAAACAGGGCCACCATGTACCAAAGAAGGGTTGTTGGGGGGGCACCTTTAATAGGGTTACTAACAGGGCTATCCAGGGGCACTCACCAGTCCAGCTGAAGGACCCCTTTTTTAGGAGGGTCCAAACTTCACCCATCATAGCTGGCTTTGCCCAGAGGGCTTTCAGGGACTTGATCCCCCAGCTGGGGTTCACTGCCCTGGACCTGTTGAGCACCCTTCCATAAAACATCAGGCAATATATTAATGTGCAGGGTTCTGTAAACGCAGGGTCCAGTTCCAACCAGCAACAATACAGGCCATTATTCTATCTCTTTGTCTGGTGCGGAGTCCGGTTCCAGCACATGTGTATTCAAACCTCATCACCCGATTCTCAGTGCATATGTATTAACCCCTCATCACCCAATTTTTAGTGCATGTGTAATAACCCTTCATCACCCAATTTTTAGTGCATGTGCATTTAGTGCATGTGTAATAACCCCTTATCAACCAATTTTCAGTGCAAGTGTTCTAACCCAGCCCTGATCAACCTTTTCAACAACTTTCTGGTCTCAGGGAACCCCTGCTAAAAATGACTATATCTACACCTCATGATACATTAGTGTGATAGTCAGTGGGAAGAATGCTCCCTTATAGATAACTATAACCACCAACAATGTACCCATACATCACTGGACTTCGGGTGGTTATACCGCAGCTTTTATTATTAGGCAGCTTCAGGCATCATCCCGGTACCGTTTTTTTAAAGTCAGCAGTTGGCTCTTTAGTAAAAGTAATCAATAAAAAATAACTACTCTGCCCCCTACACTCTATACTTCATGCAATTAATATATATACAGTGCCACAATTCATAAAGTGCAACATTAAAGTGCTAACAGTCCATAAAAGTGAAAAAGTGCTTCGAATAAACCTGCCCCACTTCTAAAGCCTCATACACACGATGCGACGATCGTACGACTGAACGGCCCAAATAGTATGTTGGCTGTTGTATCTCGCATACTGACATGCATTACATGATCGTACGACCAAACCGAACGTAGTGACGTGTTATGAACGTATAAAGAGAAAGTTCAGCTGTATGTAATTAGCGTCCGGCCATTCCTGATTTATGAGCATGCGTGTTTTGCACAATACAACTTGTTGGACCAACTTCTCTGTACACACGATACAACGGTCGTACGACTGCTTGTTGGTACTAAGTACGTTTTCTAGTCTGCTCATACAACTTCTGCTGTATGACCGTCGTACGTAGGCTGTTCTAATCGTGCGTACTACCGGTCGGATGATCATACAATGAGCGGTCGTACGACTGTTTGCATATGACAGTCGAACCGCGTGTACGAGGCTTAAGACACAAAGTGTAACGTGAAACCACGTACCTGGTAGCAGAGCCTGTCTTTCGTAGAAGGAGACCTCTAATACAGCTCTGGCTCAGAGCTCACTGGAGTGAGGACAGTGGTCTCTTGAGAGCAGCGAGATAGGAGTGCCTCTGTCAGCAGCTGTAGACTGGATGCTGGAAGCGGAGCCTGGAACACTGGTCAGCAGACAGCTGGAACAGGAATGGCAGGAGCAGGTCAGCGATCACAGGAACTGGATGCAGGGCAAGCAGAAGAGGTGTGAGACAAGCCGGGTCAGACATGGATCAGCAAGCAGGCAGAATCAGCAGGCAAGGAATGGCCAGAGGCAAGCCGGGTTCAGCAACGGGTATCAGGCTGGCAGAGAAGCGGAGTTAAACAAGCCGGGTCTGGATTGGAGAAGGCAGAATGATCAAAGCAAGCCGGGGTCAAGCAATTAGCAGATCAGGTAGCAATAGCAAGTAGCAGGTTCAGGTACTGACAAGCTGCAAATCAGACAGCAAAGTTCAGGTGCAGTCACTGTCCTTTTAAAGGCCACTGGGTGCCAAAGTGAGTCAGCGTGCGTTCGTTCGCGCTTGGTGCACATCCCTGCACATGCGCACATGTGTGTGCCTCCTCCTATGGTCGTCACAACCCTCGTTTGGATCCGCGCGCGTTTGCACATGCGTGTGTGATCGCAGCGCTCATCTGGATCCCTGACACAAAGTGACTGTGCTTTGTGCCCCATAAATTCCCTGTTCCTGTCATGCCTCTTGTGCCCTTCTAGAATAGAATAAAAAGAGGACGCACTGGCCTAGTGCATTATCCAACAGATTTATTAAAAGATATGAATAAAATCATAAAGATGTCTACTCACAAACATAAGTTAAAAACATGCTCGTCAGGCCACATGTGTGGCCATCTCTCATTGGTTGCTTAAATCACCGAACCTGGGAGTGGGGGGTCCTGGATGTGACCCCTCAGGCTGATGCATTTCAAAGGACCGGCCTTCTTCTTCCAAGGCTCTAAAGAAGGCCAGTCTTTCAAAACGCGTCAGCCCGAGGGGTCTCATCCAGGACTTCCCACTCCCAGGTTCAGTGATTCGAGCAACCGATGAGAGACAGCCACACATGTAGTCTGACGAGCATGTTTTTAACCACCAATACAGGGCACTTATTCCTTTCTGCTCAGACCAATTTTCAGCTTTCAGTGCTCTAGCACTTTGAATGACAATTACTCATACAACGCTGTACATAAACAAAATTTTTATCATTTTTTTCACACAAATATAGCTTTCTTTTGGTGGTATTTAATCACCACTGAGTTTTTTATTTTTTTGTGATATAAGTAAAAGAGCAAAAATTTAAAAAAAAAAACTTTCTTTAGTTTCTTGTATAAAATTTAGCAAATAAGTCATTTATGTTCATAAATTTGGGCCAAAATGTATACTGCTACATATCTTTGGTTTAAATAACCCAAATTAATGAATATTATTTGGTCTGGGAGAAAGTTATAGAGTCGACAAGCTATGGTGGCATTCATTGAAAATTGATCACACCTGATGCAATTGACGGTCTCATTTATTGAGGCCCTGAAATGTCAGGACAGTACAAATACCCCCCAAATTACCCATTTTTGAAAAGTAGACAGTCCAAGGTATTTAGTTAGAGGCATGGTGAGTTTTTTGAAGTTGCATTTTTTTCCCACAATTCTCGGGAAGATGAAGATATATATATATATATATATATTTTTTTTTTTTTTTACACAGAATTGTCATAACAAGTTTTTCTCACACTCAGCATATGCATACTTCTAATTACACCCCACAAACACATTCTGCTACTCCTCCTGAGTATGGCAATACCAAATGTGTGAGACTTTTTCACAGCCTGGCTACATAGAGAGGCCCAACATGCAGGGAGCACCGTCAGGCATTCTAGAAACATAAATTACACATATAATTTCCTGACCATCTATCACACTTTTGAAGGGTCTGGAGCCCCAGGACAGTGGAATTACCCAAAAAATTACCCCATTTTGGAAAGCAAACACGCCAACATATAATCTATAAGTCTTTTGAACATGCCATTTTTTTCCACAAGTTTTTGGTAAATGTGGAAAGAAAATGAAAACTTACAGTATTTGTTTTTACACAAAGTTATAAATTGATAAAATATTTCTAACACACAGCATGTACATAGCAAAAATTACACCCCAAAATACATTCCGCTACTCGCCTTGAGTATGGCGATACCACATATGTGAGAATTTAATTTCTACCTATCACACTTTTGAAGGTCCTAGAGCAGCAGGACAGTAGAATATACACACAAAATGACACCATTTTAGAAAGCAAGCATCCCAACGTATATTCTATGATGCATCAGCTGCAGATAGGTACTCAGGTACTCTGATGGGCTGCAGATAGGTACTCAGGTAATCTGATGGGTTGGAGACAGGTACTCGGGTAATCTTATAGGCTGCAGACAGGTACTCGGGTACTCTAATGGGCTGGAGACAGGTACTCGGGTACTCTGATGCGCTGCAGATAGGTACTTGGGTACTCTGGGCTGGAGACAGGTACTCGGGTACTCTGATGGGCTGCAGATAGGTACTCGGGTACTCTAATGGGCTCGAGACAGGTGCTCAAGTACTCTTATTGGCTGGAGACAGGTACTTGGGTACTCTGAGCTGGAGACAGGTACTCAGGTAATCTGGGTTGGAGATAGGTACTTGGGTAATCAGGACTGGAGACAGGTACTCGGGTACTCTGATAGATCGGAGACAGGTACTCGGGTACTCTGGTGGGCTGCAAAGTCCATGCAACAAGCCAGGGTCATACACAGGTAATCAGGCAAAGGCAAAGTCCATGCAGCAAGCCAGGGTCATACACAGATGAGCAAGCAGATGAGGAGTCAGGGAGCAAGCCAGGGGGTAAGCCAGGATAAAAGGTCAAGCAGGTCTGAAACAAGCCGGGTCACAACGGGAAATCCAAGAAACAAACAGAGTTTCAGGAGTACAGGGAAGCTGATGACAATACAGCAGCTTGGGTCAGACGCAAAAGTCTCTTAAAGGCCAGCAGAGGATCCCATCTGTCACTCCGTGCGTTGATGTCATCGCCTGTTTGCATAGCCGCTCTACCGCGTGTGCCGACCTGCCCCATTGCACGCCTATGGTGCCCATTTCTACTACTGGCAAGATTGCCATTTCCCTGACAGTGCACGCCCCCCCAAGGGGCAGCCTCCGGATGCCCAAATGGGCCAATCTTTCCTGGGTGTCTCCTGTTAAAATCTTGCAACAATCTGGGAGCATGCACATTGCAGGAGGATTCTCAAGAATTCTATTCTATATCCTTTCCATTTAATAAGGTACTGGATGTGCCTGCTTCTGTTCCTGCAATCCATGATGGCCTCCACTTCAAATTTCACTTTGTTTTCCACCGACACTGGAGGTGGTGGCAATTCTTCCCTTCCAGGAAAGAAGAGAAACGTGGAATACCGGGTGGATTTTATAGGAGTTTGGTAATGCCAGTTTAAAGGCTACTGGATTTATCATCCTCTTGACTTCAAAAGGGCCAATGAACTTTGGTCCTAGATTCCGAGAAGCACACGAGAGCTTAAACAGTTCCACACTGCCTACCGCATATTTATGGCGGGAGTGTGGACGCTGGCCGCAATTCGTCGTAAAAAGATGGCGATCTGCGAATGGCCGCTAGGGGGTGCGTGCGCGCACCCGCCGCACTCCTGAGGAGTGTGCCCGCAGCTCGGGCGGACCGCGATGAGCGGCCACAGGCAAAGAATGGGGAACCACCTATGTAAACACGGCAGTTCCCCATTCTGACAGTGCGGGCATGGGTGATCTACTGATCCCTGTCACTGGGATGAGTTAGATCTCTCATGCCCATGGTAGCCCCACCCCCCCCCCACAGTAAGAACACACCCAGGGAACACAGTTAACCCCTAGCTCTCCCCCTGCAGGTTAACCCCTTCACTGCCAATGACATTTATACAGTAATCAGTGGACATTTAAATGTCTGATCGCTGAATAAATGTCATTGGTCCCAAAAAAGTGTAAAAAATGTCCGACATGTCTGCTGCAATATCGCAGTACCGCTAAAAATCGCAGATCGCCTCCATTACTAGTAAAAAATAAAAATAAAATAAAAACCCCAGAAATTAATTCTCACCATCCGTAAACGTGGCCATTTTTGCGCAAACCAATCAATAAACGCCGATTGTGATTTTTTTTTATCACAAATATGAGGAAGAATATAAATCGGCCAAAACCGGTGAAAAAAAAAATTTTTTTAATTTTTTTTGGAATTTTAATTTTAGCAAAAAATAAATGTGTTTTTTTTTCCAAATGGTCACTCTTCTTTTGTTTATAGCGGTGATCAGAAATGACGCAGAGGTGATCAAATACCACCAAAAGAAAGCTCTATTTGTGGGAAAAAAAGGACGCAAATTTTGTTTGGGTACAACGTCACACGACCGCGCAATTGTCAGTTAAAGCGACGCAGTGCCGAATCGCAAAAAGTGCTCTGGTCCTAAACTGGGAAATTCTTCAGGAGGTGAAGTGGTTAAGGTTTACAGCCGATAACCACACCTTTTCTCCAACCTTAAAAGTAGGATTTTCTCTCTTCCCATTGTCATGGAATTTCTTGTAGCTTTCCTAAGCCTCCTGCATTGCCTCCCAAAGTCGCTGGTAGTTAGTTTGGGTGAAATTTATAGGATCCTGGACTGCGGGGACCGAGGGCTCTGGTATGGTATTGGGTAGGAAGGAGGGGCGGAACTCATAGTTTGCCCAGAACGGAGATTGGTTGGTGGCAGTATACAGGGAGTTATTGTAAGAAAATTCTGCAAGAGAGACCCAGTCATCTTGAAAGCAGGTACAGAAACACCGCAGATATTGCTCCAAGGTCTGATTTGTTCTGTCTGACCATTGCTCTGAGGGAGATAGGCTGACGATAGACATTCCTCAATGGATGAAGATTTACAAATGGGCAATGGTCTTAGTAGACAAAAGTTTACATATTTCCTGCAATCTTGACTCAGGCTGGGCCACCAAAAGGAGCGTTGGATTAGTTCAGAGGTTTTCCGTATTCCGAAATGTCCAGAAAGTTTATGGTCATGAAAAGTCCTCAAGACCTGCAGTGTGACTTGCTATGGGACAAAAATGTTATCTTGGTACCAAAGCAGACATTTTTTGTTTTTTAGAGAAGACACTTCTGGCTCTGTACACTGGATAGACGCATGTCTGTTTGCTGTTTTCAAGTCAAGCAAGATAAGTAAAAAAAATTTCGCCGATAAGATGGTGCCAGGTTCCGTTATTTCAGGGGTATCAGGGAACATCCAGGAGAGTGCATCCGCTTTCCCATTCTTGGAGCATGGTCGGTATGAGATGTGGAAATTAAATCTGGAGAAAAACAGTGCCCATCGGGCTTGTCTTTTAGCTGTTTTGAGATACTCCAAGTTTTTATGGTCCGTAAAAATTTAAATGGGGTGAGCAGCCCCCTCCAGCAAGTATCTCCATTCCTCCAAAGCAAATTTAATAGCCAGCAGCTCACGGTTACCCATGTCATAATTCCTCTCTGGAGGACTCTTCAGGGAGGCAAAAGCAGGGTGCAGCTGGGCTTTAGGCCCCTGACATTGAGATAGAATTGCTCCTGTGGCTATCTCTGAGGCATCAACTTTTAGCACGTAAGGCAAGGCCGGGTCTGGGTGCTGTAGTACTAGTACAGAGCAGCTTTTTAAGTTTGCCAAAAGCTATTTGAGCCTCTTGGGACCATTGGAATCGCACCTACTGGCGAGTCAACTGGGTGATGGGTGAGATGATTGCAGAGAAGTCCTTTACAAACCTCCGATAAAAATTAGCAAAGCCAATGAATCGCTGGACGCCTTTTTTGTCCAAAGGGGCTGGCCATTCTAGAATTGCCTTTACTTTTTGGGGATCCATGGCAAACCCATCAATGGAAATAACAAGTCCCAAAAACTGAATAGACGATTTTTTGAAATGGCATTTTTCAACTTTAACATATAGTCCGTGTTCCCTCAGAGTTGACAATACCCTTTTTACATGGGTACAATGGAGCTCTAAGGTAGCACATAAGATGAGGATGTCATTGAGGTATACGATAACAAAGTTGTCCCAGAATTCTCAGAAAATATAATTCACCAAGTGTTAGAATGTGGCTGGAGCATTGCACAGACCGAATGGCATAACAAGGTATTCAAAGTATCCAAATCGAGTTCTGAATGCCGTCTTCCACTCGTCTCCCTCACGGAAGCGGACAGGGTTATAGGCCCCCCGCAGATCTAGTTTGGTGAAGATCTGTACGGTTCGGAACCTCTGGAACAGTTCAGGAATGAGGGGGAGAGGATATCTGTTCTTTATGGTGACCTTATTAAGCTCCCTATAGTCCACACAAGGTGAACTATCTTTCTTTTCAATAAAAAAGATGTCAGCCCCTGCAGAAGAAGAGGAGGGACAGATGAACCCTTTTTCCAGATTTTTGTTGATGTATATACGGAGAGCCTCCAACTCGACTTCTGATGACTTGAAAATTTGAGTTTCTTCCCCGGGAAGTAACTCTATGGGACAATCATAGGGCCGGTGAGGTAGGAGAATCTCAGCCTTTCTTTTGTCAAAAACATCCAATAATCCTCGATAGGCTGTTGGGACATTTTGATGTAAACTGGATGTGGTTTGGACAGTCAGACAGTTAGCTGGACTGCTAGAGCCAGGGACGAAGCAATGCTGCAGGCAATAGGCTAAGGAAAAGGAGATCTCTTTCTTGACCCAAAGGATTTGGGGAATATGTGTGTGAGGATGCAAGCATCCAGTATAAATAGATCAATTGGCTGCACCTAAAGAAATCAGGACATATGGATAAGTGAAAAATATGTTTATTTATGAAAATGACACACATCCAATACCAGCACCAGTGACAATAAACAAGCAAGGTAGAAAGAGGTTTAAACAAAGAAACCCCAGTAAATGCCCTAACGATTTACAAATAAGGGAACATACATAAGTATACCGGCAGAGACAGGAGACAAGGGGAACAGAAAGCCAGCAGCAGCAGCAGCATGAAGCAGGTCAAAGGGGACAGGACTCCGGATCAGGATCAAGATACAAAGGACAGATCAAGCTCAGGCAGGAACACGGCTTGCAGAAACAATACTGAAGCCCTGAACCTCAGTGAAGGAGGGGCTTATATACTCCCAGCAGATCATGTCAGGTGCAGCCTGATAATTTGTAAGTCCATTAGCTGGGAGACACCCACTGGTGGCCACCAGAACTGCACCCTTTGGTGCTAAAAGCAACAGTGCCACCTGCAGGTGAGCCAAGTAATAACACAGGTCCTGACAGTTAAGCAACAGTGCCATCTGCAGGTGAGCCAAGTAATAACACAGGTCATGACAGTTCTCCCCCCCTTAAGGAGTGGCCTCCGGATGCTCCATTCTGCCCTTGACCTGACAGTCCGTGTGGGTGCGGGAACGTCCAGAAAAGTTTCACCTCCGTGTCAGTGGACTCTTTTGCTCTTTTCAGGCCAGTGTCTTTTAACCTACTGGGAGGCGTGCCACCCGAGTTGGGTAATGGATCATACGCCCCACTACCAGGGTCTGGAAGTCTGAGTCCGGTATCAAAAGTTAGCTGGACAGCGGCCATGAAAGCACTGGGGGCAGATAACACAAGGGCATCAGAGTCAGGCTGGGCATCAGGCAGGGGACAATCAGTGGCAATTTGGACATCAGGCAGGAAAACAGCATCAAGCTGGGCAACAGGTAGGGTGGCATCAGCGGTAAGCTGGGCATCCGGCACCGGGTCATCGGGCTGGGCAGTGGGCACCGGGCCATCAGCGAGCCCCAGATCATCAGGCTGGGTAGCAGGCACCAGGTCATCAGGCTGGGCGGCAGGCACAGGGTCATCAGCGAGCAACAGATCCTCAGGCTGGACAGCGGGCACCAGACCATCAGGCTGGACAGTGGGCACCAGGTCATCAAACAGCGGATCAGGCTGGGTAGCGGGCACCAGGTCATCAAGCTGGACAGTGGGCACCAGGTCATCAGCAAACACTGGATCATCAGGCTGGTTAGCAGGCACCGGGTCTTTAGAGAGCACTGGGTCATCAGACTGGGCAGTGGGCACCGGATCATCAAGCTGGACAGCGGGTGCTGGGTCAACAGGCACCGAATCATCAGCGAGCACCGGGTTATCAGGCTGGGCAGCGGGCACCGGGTCATGAGCAGGCACTGGATCATCAGGCTGGTTAACAGGCACCGGGTCCTTAGCGAGCACTGGGTCATCATACTGGGCAGTGGGCACTGGATCATCAGGCTGGGCAGCGGGCACTGGATAATCAGGCTGGGCAGCAGGCATGGGTCATCAGTGAGTACCAGGTCATCAGGCTGGACAGCGGGTGCCGGGTCATTGGACTGTACATCAAGAACTGGATCATCAGGCATCGGGTCATCAGGCAGGGCAGAAGGCACCGGGTCATCAGGCTGGGCAGTGGGCACCGGATCAGCATGCACTGGGTGATCAGCGAGTACCAGGTCATCAGGCTGTACAACGGGTAATAGGCCATTGGGCTAGGAATCAAGAACTGGATCATCAGGCTGGGCATCGGGCACCGGATCAGCAGGCACTGGGTCATCAGTGAGTACCAGGTCATCGGGCTGGACAGCTGGTGCTGGGTTATCAGGCTGGGCATCAAGAACTGGATCATCAGGCTGGGCATCAGGTCATCAAGCTGGGCATTAGGCACCAGAACAGGCTGGACAGCTGGCACCAGAACAGCAGGCACCGGGTCAATGAGTACAAGGTCATCAGGCAGGGCATCAAGAACTGGATCATCAGGCATTGGTTCATCAAGCTGGGCGTTGGGCACCAGAACAGCAGATTGGACAGTGGGCACCAGAACAGCAGGCTGGGCAGCAGGTACCGGGACAGTAGGCTGGGCAGCATGCATGGCAGTGGGCACCGGAACAGCGGGCACTAAAACAGCAGGCACCGGAACAGTAGGCTGGGACGCAGGCACAGCAGCAAGTGCCGGAACAGCAGGATGGGCAGCATGCATGGCAGCTGGCATTGGAACAGCAGGCTGAGCAGCGGGTACCAGAACAGCAGACTGGGCAGCAGGCATGGCAGCGGGCACTGGAATAGCAGGCTATGCAGCAGACATAGCAGCAGGCACCAGAACAGCAGGCTGGGCAGCAGGCATGGCAGTGGGCACCGAAACAGCAGGCTGGCAAGCAGGCACGGCAACAGCACTGGAACAGCAGGCTGGGCAGCAGGCACCAGAACAGCTGGCTGGGCAGCAGGCACGACAACTGGCATTGGAACAGCAGGCTGGGCAGCAAGCACAGCAACAGGCACTGGAACTGCAGGCTGGGCAGCAGGCACAGCAGCGGGCACCAGAACAGCGCGCACCGAAACAGCAGGCTGGGCAGCGAGCACGGCAGTGGGAACCGGAACAGCAGGCTGGACCGCAGGCACGGCAGCAAATACCGGAACAGCAGGCTGGGCAGCAGGCATGGCAGCGGGCACCAGAACAGCAGACTGGGCAGCAGGTACCAGAACAGTAGGCTGGGCAGCAGGCATGGCAACAGGCATCGGAACAGCAGGCTGGGCAACAGGCATGGCAGCAGGTACTGGAACAGCAGGCTGGTTAGCAGGCATGGCAGCAGGTACCAGAACAGCAGGCTGGGCAGCAGGCAAGGCAGCGGGCACTGGAACAGCAGGCTGGGCAGCGGGTACCAGAACAGCAGGCTGGGCAGTGGAACAACAAGCTGAGCAGCAGGCAAGGCAGTGGGCACTAGAACAGAAGGCTGAGCAGCGGGTACCAGAATAGCAGGCTGGGCAGCGGGCACTGGAATAGCAGGCTGGGCAGCAGACATGGCAGCGGGCACCGGAACAGCAGGCTGGGCAGCAGGCATGGCAGTGGGCACTGGAACAGTAGGCTGGACAGCAGGCACGGCAAAGGGCACTGGAACAGCAGCCAGGGCAGCAGGCATGGCAGTGGGCATTGGAACAGCAGGCTGAGCAGCGTGTACCAGAACAGGAGACTGGGCAGCAGGCACGGCAGTGGGCACTGGAATAGCAGGTTGGGCAGCAGACATAGCAGCGGGCACCGGAACAGCAGGCTGGGCAGCAGGCATGGCAGTGGGCACTGGAACAGCAGGCTTGGCAGCAGGCACAGCAACGGCACTGGAACAGCAGGCTGGGCAGCAGGCACCAGAACAGCAGGCTGGGCAGCAGGCATGACAACTGGCATTGGAACAGAAGGCTGGGCAGCAGACATGGCAACAGGCACCGTAACTGCAGGCTGGGCAGCAGGCACTGGAACGGCAGGCTGGGTAGCAGGCACAGCAGCGGGCACCAGAACAGCGGGCACTGAAACAGCAGGCTGGGCAGCAGGCACGGCAGTGGGAACCGGAACAGCAGGCTGAACCACAGGCACGGCAGCAAGTACCGGAACAGCAGGCTGGACAGCTGGCTTGGCGGCGGGCACCAGAACAGCAGGCTGGGCAGCAGGTACCAGAACAGTAGGCTGGGCAGCAGGCATGGCAACAGGAATTGGAACAGCAGGCTGGGCAACAGGCACGGCAGCAGGCTGGGCAGCAGGCATGGCAGCAGGTACCGGAAGAGCAGGCTGGGCAGCAGGCAAGGCAGCGGGTACAAAAACAGCAGACTGGGCAGCGGGTACTGGAACAGCAGGCTGGGCAGCAGAACAGGCTGGGCAGCAGGCAAGGCAGCGGGCACCAGAACAGAAGGCAGGGCAGCGGGTACCAGAATAGCAGGCTGGGCAGCAGACATGGCAGCGAGCACCGGAACAGCAGGCTGGGCAGCAGGCATGGCAGTGGGCACTGGAACAGCAGGCTGGGCAGCAGGCATGGCAACGGGCATTGGAACAGCAGGCTGGGCAGCAGGCACCAGAACAGCAGGCTGGACAGCAGGCACGACAACGGGCATTGGAACAGCAGATTGGGCAGCAGACACAGCAACAGGCACTGGAACTGCAGGCTGGGCAGCAGGCACTGGACCAGCAGGCACGGCAGCGGGCACCAGAACAGCGGGTACTGAAACAGCAGGCTGGGCAGCGGGCACGGCAGTGGGAACAGAACAGCAGGCATGGCAGCAAGTACCAGAACAGCAGGTTGGGCAGCAGGCAAGGTAGCATGCACCGGAACAGCATGCTGGGCAGCAGGTACCAGAACAGCAGGCTGGGCAGCGGGCTCCAGAATAGCAGGTTGGGCAGCGGGCACCAGAACAACAGGCTGGGCATCAGAAATGGCACCACCAGGCAGGACATCAGGAATGGGACCACCAGGCAGAGCATCAGAAGTAGGATCAGTGAGGTCAATTTGGTTCACCGGCAAAGGGTCCATAGGGCCAGTAGCAATCGGTCCAGTTTTCATAGGCTGACACAACGTGGCAGGTGGGATGGTAGGCCTCGCTGGAGCAAGTGGTATGGTAACAGGCTTGACTAAAGCAGATGGAGTCATGGCAAGTTGGACTGGAGCCAGTGGAACCATGGCGGGCTGGACTGCAGTAGCTGGCGTAGAGGCAGGAGAGGACAGAGGCAGAATGATAGAGGTTGGAAAGAATTTATTTTTCTTTTTAGGCTTAGACACTGGAACCCTGCAAGTGGTTTCAGGTTTAAGAATAGAATGTGCAGTGGGTAGAGGAATAATAGTAGTACTGAAAGAAACAGGAGTAGTTAAAGATGAGGTTCTCTGTGGAGTTGCTATGGACAATGGAGAGTGGGATCTCTGGACAGACTGGTGGCTAGTGTATGGGTGCATGTCAATTGGTCCCAAGGAGGAAAGATCCGCCCAAGTTTGGAGCAAGGGCTGAACAAACTTCAATTCACAATCCCCTCATCTAACTAAAGAGCGTACTACATTGATGCAATCCAACAGTGCCTCCTGTGAAAATACAGAGTAATGCCCTAAAAAATAGGTTTTATCATCCTCTAATAGCCACACAAGAGATTCCACCTGAGAAAACACTAAAGGGAGGAGAGTAATCATCACGAACAGTAGTGGTGCTAGACAAAGCCAACTCTGCACAAATCTGAATGAGGGGCTAAATTTCCTCAAACAAAAAGCTGCCTTGATCCACCAGAGAATGAGCCAGAGGGATATATTCCAGCAATTGTTCCCTAGTCTGCTCTCTCAAGATTTGGCAGCAATATTCCCTGTCTTCTTCTATAAGCAGGGCAAAATACACAACCTCCTCAGACTGCATCTTGCAACAATTAACAAATGCCAAAACCTAATTTCCCAGGTGCAGCCGATCTGATGGTATGGCTTCAGTATCATGTCAGGACGCAACCATCCAGTAAGGGTAAATAGATCAATTGGCTGCACCTAAAGAAATCAGGACTTATGGATAAGTGAAAAATAAGTTTATTTAGGCTTGCAGGGGTTGCAGTTTAGACGTCTTGTTGAGGGGGGATTTTCTCGCCTGACGGACTTCATGACGTCCGCGTCCATCATCCACCCGGATGTGGCCCATCTGGTAGACCCCCCTCTTGACTTCATGAGTGGGTTGCAGTTACGTTCATTTCTTAGACGCTATGCTCGGCTTCCAGGCAGCCTGCGCCCCCTCTCTTCCTTTGAGGCAATCTGTCATAGAGGCGAATCAGTTCGCCACACCCTCTCCCTGATATACGCTTCCCTGATCCAGCCGGCGGAGGACTACGTGCCCCCGTTTCTAGCCAGGTGGGAGGCGGACTTGGCCCTGCAGCTCACACCAGCCCAAAGAGGCAAAATCCTCTATTTCGCACAGAAGTCCTCACTGGCTACTAGGATCCAGGAGGCGAGCTACAAGATCCTTACTCGGTGGTACAGGGTACCCTCCCACCTACACGCCATCTTCCCGCAGGTTACGGATTCGTGTTGGCGGTGCGGTAGAGGGAGGGGGACTATGGTTCACATTTTTTGGGACTGTCCCAAACTCCAACAGTTCTGGGGAGATGTCACGGGTCTTATCCAACAACTTACGGCGGTAGACCTTCACGCCAATCCTGCTGCGTGCCTGTTGCACCTGACACAGAGACCGATCAAAAAATACAAAGCTTCACTGACGATGCAGCTCCTGAATGCAGCGAAAGCATGCATCCCCCTCCGGTGGAGGGATCCTGATCCCCCCACGAAGGCTCTGTGGTTTGCTAGGGTTTATGCCCTCAGGGACATGGAGGAGCTTACAGCCACTCTTTATAACACTGAGGAGACCTACAGAGAAACCTGGAGACCATGGAATCACTTTGTGTACACAGACGCGTACATTTCGGAGGTGTCTTCAGCCTAGCTCGTGGTCACTGCCTAACTTGGAGGAGTAGGCACCCGTGTCTGCCACAGGAACCTGGGATGGGGGCGGTTGGACATCCCCCCCCCTTTTTTTTCTTTTTCTTTCTCTCTCTCTGCCATCATTTCTACCTTTCACTTTCTGTACTTCTCGTCAGGACATCATCCAAGCCTGATAGTGGGTGTGCTGATGCCGCACCTCATGTATGATGGAAGATTGTCTTAATGGCCTACAGGAGGAATAGGCCTACTTACTTTGACTGTGCTACTCCTCTGGTACTGTTCCAGTGGAGGTAGGGTAAATTTCTGTATTAGTTAAGTTGAACCTTGATATTGTCAATCTCGTGCTGTTTATCCTATGGACTACTGCTACTGCTATACTGTCTGGCCTTTGTACTGGGCCATATCTACTGTTGTTCATAATGCAATTGTTCAGTTTTTCTGAATACACAATAAAAAGAATTAAAAAAAAAAAAATGTTTATTTAAGAAAATGACACACATCCAATACCAGCACCAGTGACAATAAACAAGCAAGGTGGAAAGTAGTTGAAACAAAGAAACCCCAGTAAATGCCCTAACTAACTATTTACATATAAGTGAACACACACAAGAATACCGGCAGTGACAGGAGACAAGGGGAACAGAAAGCCAGCAGCAGAATGAAACAGGTCACAGGGGACAGGACTCCGGATCAGGATCAAGATACAAAGGACAGATCAGGCTCAGGCAGGAACACGGCTTGCGGAAACAATACTGAAGCCCTGAACCTCAGTGAAGGGCGGGCTTATATACTCCCAGCAGATCATGTCAGGTGCAGCCTGATAATTTGTAAGTCCATCAGCTAGGAGACACCCGCTGGTGGCCACCAGAACTGCACCCGTTGGTGCTAAAAGCAACAGTGCTACCTGCAGGTGAGCCAAGTAATAACACAGGTGCTGACAATGTGCTTGTAGCCAAGGAAGTCCCAAGATGACAGGAAATAAAGGGAAACATACGACATCAAAACAGATGTATTCCTGGTGGCCGGAATCTTTAATTGTCATGATGGGTCTGGTTTCTTGAGTAACAAGTCCAGAACTAGGTAGGGACCCATCAGCGAGATGGAGTTCAAGTTTCTGTTTCTTATCCTGAAGGGGTATACATAGTCGTTTTGCCAGAGAGGAGTCGAGGAAGCAGCTGCAGGCCCCTGAGTCAATCGCTAGGAGCCTGACCTCCCCTTCCGCCACCTGTAAGGAGACAGACAGAACAAGGTGAGAGGGGGAAGATCTAAATACCTGAAAGTTCATAGGGCTTGGTTGATAAAACTTACTGGGTCTCACAGGGCAGTTGCGCAAGAAATGTCCCACTCCTCCACAGTAGAGGCAGTGGTTGTCCTGCCAGCGACGTTGCTTCTCTTCAGGGGTAAGGGCGGAGCGGACTAGACTCAGTTGCATAGGCTCCCCTTCTGCAGCTGTAGTGGCAGATGGTACTGGTAGGGGAGCAGGGACCTGAGGAATTCTGGGCCTCATCCAAGTAAGTCGAGGGTGTTGGAATTGTTCTGATCGATCTGTCAAGCTTAATGGCCAACTGTATCAGATCCTCCAAAGTTGCTGGGGTCTCGACTTAGGCCAGTTCATCATTAAGGGTTTTAGATAGTCCTAGATGGTACTTGTAGTGGAGGGCCACTTCATTCCAGCCGGTGTCAGCAGACCATCTACAGAAATCTACAATGTAATCTTCTGCTGTGCGTTTCCCTTGGGTCAGGGTGTGCAGGACGGACTCAGCAGTGGCTGTACGCTGGGGGTTGTCGTAACGTTGAGACATTGCTTCAAAGAATGTGTCACAGAATTGAGTAAAGGATTCTTTTGCTCAAGCAGGTTATGAGCCCAGGTCTGGGGTTCTTCAGATAGTAGGGAAATGATGAACCCCCCTTTACAGTCTCTACATAGAAGGTTCTTGTCTGAAGGGTACAGCATACAGGCATTTTTAAAGGCCCAGAATTTCTTCTGATCACCGAGGAATCTTTTGGGTGTTGGTACTCTGGGTTCAGGAGGAGGAATTACTACTGTAGGAGCCACAGGGGCACGTTCTTGTGCAGAAGAAACTGGGAAGCAACATTGGTAGATGGTGGACTGGAATCAGCAATAGCAGGAGAGACCGTCAGTTGCTGCAGACACCCTTCCAATTGGAAATAACCTTCCTGGAGGCTTTGAACTGCCTGGGTAAGGGTGGTGACTTGCTGGCACAGTGCCTCCAGTGGAGAGCCACCTCTATCAGCTTCTGACATGGCTGGATTGTACTGTCACGTCCCTGATCCAAAGCCAATATGCAGAGAGGGGCTCCCCTTGGGGCTAAGTGTAATATACCTCTGAGATGCAACAGTAGGTATAGGGCTCAAAGAAGCATGGGTTGTCGGCAGGATCTAGATGGACCAAGAGAAGAGTCACCTTGTGAAGACGGCTGTGTGTGTGGCAAGATGTAGGCTGCCAGGAACTCCCTCTGTGCTCAAGATGGGCCGTGCTTTCAGGATACAGAGGTGGAAGCCAGGCCGGGGGTCCAACACAGGATGGCAAGCCAGTAGATAATAACAGAGTCCGTGGGGCAAACCGAGGTCATACACGGGTAATCAGGCAAAGGCAAAGACCATGCAGCAAGCCGGAGTCATACAGAGGTAATCAGGCAAAGCCCATGCAGCAAGACGGGGTCATACACAGGTGATCAAGCAGATGAAGAGTCAGGGAGCAAGCCAGGATAAGAGGTCAAGCAGGTCTGGAACAAGCTGGGTCACAACGGGAAATCCAATTAACAGAATTTCAGGAGTACAGGGAAACTGATGACAATCCAGCAACTTGGGTCAGACAGCAGCAGTCTTTTAAAGGCCAGCAGAGGATCCCATCTGCCATGCCATGCGTTGACGTTGTCGCCGACCCGCCTATGGCGCCCATTTCTACTACTGGCAAGATTGCCATTTCTTACATGACCATTTCCCTGACATCTTCTTTAAAAAAAAATTTCAGGTTTACATCTAGTTTAACCACTTCCCGACCGCCGTATACAGAATGATGGAAGTGGCTGAGTTATCCTGACTGGGCGTCATATGACATCCTCAGGATAACAGTGTGTCCTGTGCACGCAGGGGGTGCAGCACGGCGATCACGGGTGGCCCGTGTCCCCGGGGCACGGGCCATCCCCTATCAGGGTAAACAGCTGACAAAATTGGCTGTTTACCACGTGATTGGATGTGTCAAAACACAGCCGGTCGCTTCAGAAGAATCAGGTGCAGAGGCGCGCATGAAGCGCGCCCCTGGAGGAGTGCATGTCGGTGATCAGGGGGAACGGGTGTCCCTTGGACACAGCGCTTCCCCGATCAAGGTAAACAGCCAATGAAATTGGCTGTTTACCACATGACCGGCTGTGTCCAATCACAGCCGGTCACAAATGTAAACACAGCCCTGTCAGTTGCTATCTGATCTCTGCTTCTCCTCACACTGATCGTGTGAGGAGAGGAGATCAGTGAGTAACAGTCAGTGTCTTGTCAGTTTACTGTCAGTGTACACCAACGCAGCACACAGCCCCCCCCCCCAATACAGAGAACCTGTCACCTGCGCTGTCACACAGCCCGTCAGGAACTGTCACAGCCCGTCATGATCTGTCACAGCCCGTCAGGATCTGTTACAGCCCATCTGGATCTGTTACAGCCATCAGGATCTGTTACAGTCCGTCAGGATCTGTTACAGCCATCAGGATCTGTTACAGCCCCTCTGTCACAGCCCATCTGTCACAGCCTGTTAGCCCGTCAGCATCTGTCACAGCCCGTCAGCATCCGTCTCAGCCCGTCAGCATCCATCACAGTCCGTCAGGCCGTCAGCATCTGTCACAGCCGATCAGCCTGTCAGAATCTGTCACAGTCCATCAGTAACAGCCCGTCAGCATCTGTCAGAGCCCGTCGGCATCCGTCTCAGCCTGTCAGCATCCGTCTCAGCCTGTCAGCATCCGTCACAGCCCATCAGCATCTGTCACAGCCCATCAGCCTGTCAGAATTTGTTACAGCCCATCAGTAACAGCCCATCAGCATCTGTCACAGCCCGTCAGTCACAGCCCAGGTCACAGGCCCGATAATAGTACGCTCATAAATAACATCGCACAGGCCCGCCATCATGTCTGAGATAGTGTACACACCTGGGGAGGCATATGAGATCCTCGCTATGTCGGATGATGAGAGCAGCGGAGAGAATCAGGGCCAATATCTGAAGACCTTCCTTCCACCAGCAGCGCCAGACCCCAGGAAATGGAGCCCAGTACTACTTCCACCAGCAGCGCCAGACCCCAGGAAGTGGAGCCTGGAACTAGCAATGGAACTGGACGCCCTGCCCAAAGAATCCTGTCCTACCTTCCCGAAGCCCTGGCAAACCCCTTATGGTTGCCTGCCAACTCAAGCAGTACATACCAAACAAGAGAGCCAGGTATGGGATAAAAATGTACAAATCGTGTGATCGAGCTACCGGCTGTGTATACTCATTCAGAATTTACAAAGGAAAACACTCCCAGCTCCAGCCCCGTGATTTCCCCACATACAGTTATATGCAAAAGTTTAGGAACCCCTGACAATTTCCATGATTGTCATTTATAAATATTTGGGTGTTTGAATCAGCAATTTCATTTTGATCTATCAAATAACTGAAGGACACAATAATATTTCAGTAGTAAAATGAGGTTTATTGGATTAACAGAAAATGCGCAATATGCATCAAAACGAAATTAGACAGGTGCATAAATTTGGGCACCCCAATAGAAAAATCACATCAATATTTAGTAGAGCTTCCTTTAGCAGAAATAACAGCCTCTAGACACTTCCGATAGCATGTAATGAGTGTCTGGATTCTGGATGAATGTTTTTTGGACCATTCCTCCTTACAAAACATCTCCAGTTCAGTTAGGTTTGATGGTTGCCGAGCATGGACAGCCCGCTTCAAATCACCCCACAGATGTTAAATGATATTCAGGTCTGAGGACTGGGATGGCCATTCCAGAACATTGTACTTTTTCCTCTGCATAAATGCCCGAGTAGATTTTGAGCAGTGTTTTGGGTCGTTGTGTTGTTGAAATATCCAGCCCCGGCGTAACTTCAACTTTGTGACTGATTCCTCAACATTATGCTCAAGAATCTGCTGATATTTAGTGGAATCCATGCGACCCTCAACTTTAACCAGATTCCCAGTACCGGCACTAGCCACACAGCCCCACAGCATGATGGAACCTCCACCAAATTTTACAAGTGTCTTTCTTGGAACGCTGTGTTCTTTTGCTGCCATGCATAATGCCCCTTATTATGACCAAATAACTCAATCTTTGTTTCAGTCCACAGCACTTATTCCAAAATGTAGCTGGCTTGTCCAAATGTGCATTCACATACCTCAAGCGACTCCGTTTGTGGCGTGTGTGCAGAAAAGGCTTCTTTCGCATCACTCTCCCACACAGCTTCTCCCTGTGCACTGAATTGTTGAACGATGCACAGTGACACCATCTGCAGCAAGTTGATGTTGTAGGTCTTTGGAAGTGGCCTGTGGGCTGTGTTTGACCGTTCTCACCATCCTTTGCCTTTGCCTCTCCAATATTTTATGTGGCCTGCCACTTCTGGCCTTAACAAGAACTGTGCCTGTGGTCTTCCATTTCTTCACTATGTTCCTCACAGTGGACATTGACAGCTTATATCTCTGCGATAACTTTTTGTAGCCTTCCCCTAAGCCATAATGTAGAACAATCTTTGTTTTCAGGTCATTTGAGAGTTGCCACTCTTCAGAGGAGAGTTAAAGAGAACAGCAACTTGCAGTTGGCCACCTTAAATACCTTTTCCCATGATTGGATGCACCTGCCTATGAAGTTCAAGGCTTAATGATCTCACCAAACCAATTGTGTGTTCCAATTAGTCAGTGCTAAGTAGTTACAGGTATTCAAATCAACAAAATGACAAGGGTGCCCAAATTTATGCACCTGTTTAATATAGTTTTGATGCATAGTGCACATTTTCTGTTAATCCAATAAACCTAATTTCACTGCTGAAATATCACTGTGTTCTTCAGTTATTTGATAGATCAAAATGAAATTGCTGATCCAAACACCCAAATATTTATAAATGACAATCATGGAAATTATCAGGGGTTCCTAAACTTTTGCATACAACTGTATATTGGAACCAGTGGGAAGATTGTCTGGGGGCTGGCATACCCCGTTTGAAAAAGGCTACCATTTATACATCGATAATTATCATACCAGCCTGCCCCTATTTCGCCACCTTTACAGCAAAGACACCCTGGCCGGCGGCGCCTTCAAAAAAAAAAAAAAAAAAAACAGAAGAAGGGATTCCCACAAAATTTATTGACGCAACAGCTAAACAAAGGAGAGTATGCCTTTATGAGAAACGAGGAAGTGTTGGCGATGAAGTGGAGGGACAAGAAAGAGGTTCACATCCTCTCCATCATCCACAATGACACTGTGGTGGAGGTTCAGAGAGGACGCGGCACCGCTTTAAAGCCTCAATGTGTCCAGGACTATAACATGTTCATGGGGGGGGGGGGGGGGGTAGATTTAAATGACCAGATGATGCAGCCCTATATGTCAAACAGAAATGGTGTTTCAACTTTTTCATATGGCCCTGTACAATTCCTTTGTCTGCTTCCAAAAAGCATCCCAAGACCCATCCAACACCTACCTCAAATATATTGAAGATCTTCTCATTGCCCTCATTTACAAACAAGGACCCGAACCAGAAATCATTCGCTCTGATAGTGTGAGCCGGGTTCATGAGCAACATTTTCCCTACAACATCCCCCCCACAGAATCCGGAAGAAGACGCCAGAGGAAATGTCGTATTTGCAGCAAAAGAGGAATTAGAAGAGATACGAGGACCAGATGTAAAGTGAAAAATATTTAGATATTTATTAGGAAAATAACACACTTCCAACAACAAACACTAACTATCTGACTAACTAAATACAAGTGTAGAAAACACACATATACAATAAGCAAAACGGGGATATCAGATAAGGAGAACAGGGAGCCAGGTTACTTGGAGCAGAAGGAGAGCAAGGGAGCAGGAAGCAGGTTCAGGGATCAGGTCTCTGGGTCTGGATCACAGATCGGGGATGAGAGCAGGTCAGATTCAGGCATGGACATGGCCTGAAGGGAAAATACTGAAGCATTGGGACAGGGTGCAAGGCGGGCTTATATAATCCCAGCAGACCCATCAGGTGCAGCTTAATGACCTGTATGATCAATCTCCTGGGAGACACCCGCTGGTAGCCACCAGAACTACACCATTTGGTTTTCCAAATACTGCCACCAGCAGGTGACCGAAGCAAGGACACAGGTCCTGACAGTTCCCCTTCCTTAAGGAGTGGCCTCCGGACGCTCCATTCTGCTGTTAACTGGACAGTCCTTGTGTGTGCAGGAACAGTCCAGCAAAGTTTCCCCTCCGTGTCTGTGGACTCTATTCACTTCTCCGACCAGAGTCCTTTAACCTGCTGGGCGGCGTGTCACCCAAGTCAGGTACTGGAACAAACCCCCCACCACCAGGGTCTGGAGGTCTGAATCCAGTACCAACAGCTAGCCAAACATCGAGCCTGAAACCCGCGGAGGCAGGCAACAGACGGACATCAAAAACAGTGGCAAGCTGGGCATCAGGCAGCCAAGCATCCACAGGCACTGGATCAGCAGGCACTGGGTCATCAGGCACTGGGGCATCAGGCATCGAATCGGTTGGCACCGGGTTATCAGGTACTGGATCGGTGGGTGCCAGGTCATCAGGCACTGGATCATCACACTGGGTAGTAGGCATTGGGTCATCAGGCACTGGATCAGCAGGCACGAGTCATCAGGCACTGGATCAGTGGGCACCGGGTCATCACACTGGGTAATCAGGCACTGGATCAGCGGGCACCGGGTCATCACACTGGGTAGTAGGCATCGGGTCATCAGTCACTGGATCAGCGGACACCGGGTCATCAGGCACTGGATCAGTAGGCACAGAGTCATCACACTGGGTAGTAGGCATCGGGTCATCAGGCACTGGATCAGCAGGCACCGGGTCATCAGGCACTGGATCAGCGGGCACCGGGTCATCAGGCACAGGATCAGCAGGCTGGACAGCGGTCACAGCAGCGGGCACCGGAAGAGCAGGCTGGATGGAAGGCATGGCAGCAGGTACCAGAACAGGCTGAGTAGCAGGCATGGCAGTGGGCACTGGAACAGCAGGCTGGGCAGCAGGCATGGCAGCGGGCACTGGAACCGCAGGCTGGGCAGCAGGAACAGCCACAAAGAGGGCATCAGGAACAATGAAGTCAAATTGAATAGCCGGCAAAGAGTCTATAGGGCCAGACTGGGTGAAGGACAGAGAACCAGTACATATAGACAGTGTACCTGCGCTTAGGATTAGTGAAAATGAATCTAAAATATTGTGAATGTACACAGTGAGACTGCTGCCTTCCTGTATGTTTCCTCCTAAGAGGACCCGTTAAGTATATAGAAATTATGGAAATGGCGCTGTCTCCTTGGCGTGTCTGTGTAAGTGTTCCTTTAAAGATGTGTGTGGGCCTGTGTCTTTGGCACCCTTATTCAAATTACCATGGATGGAATACAGAGTAAAAAAATTAGAAAAAAAAAAAAAAAAAAAAGTTGTTGTCCGTAAATGTCCGTAAAACATAAAATGTGTAAAAACACCTAAAATCACCTAATAAATAAGTACAAGAGAAACAGGCAGATATAATACAGATAAAAGTAGGGAGGTAAAATGTAAAAATAGAAATTGGTGAATAATTGAAAATATTGTCCGTAAATGTCCGTATGTCCATAAATGGCCGTATGTCCGTAAATGTCCGTAAAATGAAAATAAAGTGCTGTGGTGCCAAAAGGTGCAAAATCAATCAATGAACCTTAAATATTGTGCAATGGTTAAGAAAAAATGGGGTCTCCAAGAGTAGTTGTGTCCGATTGCGCTAATTCATGCTGCAATAGGTATTGGTGTTTCAGAATCAGTATCTTTCTGCTATGCGATTATAACTCTTTCCATATCTTTATTTGGACAAAAAACTGTGATCCTTCTGTGAGTAATCCTTTTGGTGTATAAATAAAAAGTGACTTCCGTGCTTATTCAAGGTAGTAAAGTGACTTCCACGCGTGCTCTCCCGTATGTTCCCGCACTTACCAGATGTTTCATACCCCTGCAGGGGTACACGCTTTGGTAAATGGGGTCTTTTGGTCCTCCTTGTTGGGTCCTGGTATGTTTCTCCTGTGGTTGTGTCCTCGATCAAGATGCCTGTATACTGAAATCTTCCCTCAGTATCCGGCTCAACAAATGGGGATCAGATAAAAATAAAGGAAAGAAAAGGACGGGGATCCTTGATGGTGAAGTACGTTTCAAACAATGGGGTTTATTGGATAAAACAAACACAAATAAAAACTTCCAAAGCGAAAGTGCAGTGAATGCTATGGGGGCAGTCACTGCATATAGTAGCTGGCTGGCTGAGCAGGAATCACCTGCTTGAGGAAGGTGGGAGCTCCTTCCTTCCTCCTAGCTGTGCGTTACACAGCGCTGAACTCCAAAACCGGAAGTGACGCAAAAAAACGGAAATAAGTAGTGAACGTGACCACGCCTTGCGCGTTTCGTCGAATAGACGTCCTCTGAGGCAGAGAACCAGTACCATCAGGTGAAATAGCGACAGGCAGGTGGGAAGCAGAGGGTCCAATTTTCATGGGTTGAACCAAGGAAGGTGGCAGGTGTGGAGGCAGCCTGGAACAAATCGGCTGATGTGGAGGCAAACTGGAACAGAGTTGTTGTTGAAGCAGACTGAATCAGATTGGCAGGTGTGGAGGCAGGATTGGATAGTGGTAGGATTGTGCAGGTTGGGAAAAAGCAATTCTGTATGGGGATGCAGGGCTGTAAGTAGTGGGTGCAGCTGATGGAGGAGAAGAGCAGGAGGATGGTAAAAAAGAGGGGGCAGTTGTTGAGGGGGATTTTTGTGGGGTTGTTGCAGACAGTGGAGAGGAGGTAGGTGGGTTAAAGGCAGGGAAGGTGCAGCGGATGGAAACAGGGTACAGATATTTAGTTGGTAGCAGGGTATATTGGGCTGCAGCTGTGGTTGCTATTGGCAATGGTGAGAAAGACATTTCAGCAGCCAGGTGTCTGGCCACAGGACTGGGTGGCTGCAGGCTGACAGAGGCCGAGTGCAATATTTTTGACCATGCTTGTAATAAAGGTCGCACAAAATCTAATTTGCATACTGCCTGTCTGACCAGAGATTGCACAGAATCTGTACACTCCCTTAGTACCTGTTGGTAACATGCTGAGTAGTGTTCAAAGAAAAAGGCTGAGTCGTCTTCCAGTAACCAAACCAATGAAACCACCTGATTTAAACTGAAAGGTGGGGTGTAATCATCACTACCACTAGGGACACCAGACAAAGCCAACTCTGCACGAATTTGAATTAGTGGCTAAATCTCTTCAAACAAATATCTGCCTTGGTCAACAAAAGAGTGAGCCAGATGGATGCATTCCAATAATTGCTCCCTAGTCTGTTCTTTCAAAATCTGGCAACAATAATCCCTGTCTTCTGTTGCAAGCAGTGAGAAATACAAAATCTCCTCAGCATGCATCTTGCAGCAATTAGCAAGTGCTCAGACCTGATTCCCAGGTGCAGCCGATCTGATTGTATGGCTTCAGTATTATGTCAGGGATACCATATGCAGGCATCCAGCAGGGATGGTCAGATCGGTTGGCTGCACTTAAAGGAATCAGGGCCAGATGTAAAGTGAAAAATATTTAGATATTAGGAAAATAACACACTTCCAACAACAAACACCAGCAAACATAAACAAGCAAGTAAAAGATGAAAACACACCATAAACCCAAAATAAACACCTAACTATCTGACTAACTAAATACAAGTGTAGAAAACACACATATACAATAAGCAAAACGGGGATATCAGATAAGGAGAACAGGGAGCCAGGTTACTTGGAGCAGAAGGAGAGCAAGGGAGCAGGAAGCAGGTTCAGGGATCAGGTCTCTGGGTCTGGATCACAGATCAGAGATCAGAGCAGGTCAGATTCAGGCATGGAGACGGCTTGCAGGGAAAATACTGAAGCATTGGGACTGGGTGCAAGACGGGCTTATATAATCCCAGCAGACCCATCGGGTGCAGTTTAACGACCTGTATGATCAATCTCCTGGGAGACCCCCGCTGGTGGCCACCAGAACTACACCATTTGGTTTTCCAAACACTGCCACCAGCAGGTGACCCAAGCAAGGACACAGGTCCTGACACATATGTGAGGGGCTCCAGAAAAAGCGTTCGGACTATAGAAAACCAGTTTTTGGTTTTCTGTGTTCCCAGAACAGGGTCTGGTTTCCCGGAGGCTTCAAAGCGTTTGGGAGAAGCCTTTATCCCTGTCCCCCTGGCCCTAAGCTTGATGGTTCTTCCTGCTGCCTGGACCAATACTTTTGGCTGTGCTGACCATATCGCTGCCTGTAGTGACCCAGGACTTTATAGACCATGTTTCTTCCTGCTGCCTGGGCCAATACTTTAGCTGTGTTGATCATATTGCTGCCTGTAATGACCCAGGACTTTCTGGACCATGTTTCTTCCTGGTGCCTGGACCAATACTTTGGCTGTGCTGAACATGTTGCTGCCTGTAATGACCCAGGACTTTCTGGACCATGTTTCTTCCTGCTGCCTGGACCAATACTTTGGTTGTGCTGACCATATTGCTGCCTGTAATGACCCAGGACTATACTTTTGCTGTGCTGACCATATTGCTGCCTGTAATGACCCAGGACTATCTGGACCATGTTTCTTCCTGCTGCCTGGGCCAATACTTTGGCTGTGCTGACCATGTTGCTGCCTGTAATGACCCAGGACTTTTTAGGCCATGTTTCTTCCTGCTGCCTGGACCAATACATTGGCTGTGTTGACCATATCTCTGCCTGTTGCCTCTACTGACTATGGACAATATTTCTGCGTGGACATCTCTGCCTGCTACCCTGGAACAATGCTTTGGCTGTGCTGACAATATCTCTACCTGTATGAACTATGGACAGTATTCCTGCCTGCTGCCTGGATAATTGCTTTTTCTGTCGCTGACCACATCCCTGCCTGCTGCCTGGACTGATTGCTCTCCTCTGTGGACCACTGCACTACATAACGACAGGTAATCTTTTGCTATTTAGTATGTACATGCTATGTGTTATAAATATGAAGGACCTTCAACAATGTGATCGGTAGTCAGAAAATGATATGTGTAATTTATGCTTTTAAAATGCCTGACGGTGCTACTTCATTGTTGGGCCTCTGTATGTGGCCAGGCTGTGTAAAAGTCTCACACATGTGGTATCACCATTTGGGGTGCTATTTTTGCCATGTACATGATATGTGATAGAAATATCTTAAAAATGGACAACTTTGCGTAAAAAAAATGCGTTTTCATTTTTTTTCCACATTTTCCAAAAACTTCTAGAAAAAAAATGAACCATTCAAAAGACTCATCATGCCTCATAGATTATACGTTTGGGTGTTAGCTTTCCAAAATGGGGTCATTTTGTTGGTTATTCCATTGTTCTGGTGCTCCAGGGCCCTCACAAGTGTAATAGATGGTTGAGAAATAAGATGTGCAATTTATGCTTGTAAAACGCCTGAAGGTGCTATGTCAATGCTGGGCGTCTGTATGTGGCCAGGCTGGGAAAATGTCCCACACATGTGGTATTGCCATATTCAGGAGGAGTAGTAGAATGCATTTTGGGGTGTCATTTGTGGTATGCATATGCCATGTGAGAGAAATAACCTGTTATAATGAAAATTTTGTGATAAAAAAAAAATCTTGATTTTGCAAAGAATTCTGGGAAAAAATTAAACTGTGAAAAAACTCACCATGCCTCTTACTAAATACCTTGGAATGTCTACTTTCCAAAAAGGGGTCATTTGGGGGGTATTTATACTGTCCTGGCTTGTTAGGGTCTCAAGAAATTAGATCGGCCGTCAGTACATCAGGTGTGATCAGATGTGATCAATTTTCAGTGATTTGCACCATAGCTTGTAGACTCTATAACTTTCACACAGACTAAATAATATCCACTACTTTGGGTTATTTTTTACCAAAGATATGTAGCAGTATACATTTTGGGCCAAATTTATGAAGAAAAATAAATTTTTTGCAAAATCTTACAGTAGAAACTAAAAAAAAGTGGGTTTTTTTTCAAAATTTTCGCAGTTTTTTCACTTATATCGCAAAAAAAAAACCCCATCGGGGACTAAATACCACCAAAAGAAAGCTCTATTTGTAAGAAAAAAAATTATAAAAATTTTGTTTGGATATAATGTAGCATGACTGAGTAATTGTCACTCAAAGTGTGAGAGCACTGAAAGCTGAAAATTGGTCTGGTAGGGAAGTACATAGTATTGAAGTGGTTAATGTCTCTGGTAAGACACTTGAGGTAAATCACCATCTACAACTCCCTAATGTTCCAAACACATAGAAAAGCAAGAACTCTCATTACGCAATGTTGTTTATTAAAACATCCCCACAAAATTGTAAAATATATGTACTCACAATGTCTAGTGTTTCCCCTGGCACATGGAACAATCTGCCATCAAAAATCTGGATGCCCCCGCTCCAATGTAATAGCAATCCTAACATGTTTCATATCTATTTACTCGGCGTAACACCATCTTTTATATTTTACAAAAAAAATTCAGTTGCGCATTGTGTTTTTTTTTATTAGCCACTTGCCTACTGGGACTTTCACCCCTTCCTGCCCAGTCCAATTTTCACATTTTAGTTTTGTCACACTTTGAATGACAATTGCACAGTCATGCAACACTTTACCCAAACTATTTTTTTTGAGACAAATAGAGCTTTTTTTGTGATATTTAATCACCACTGTTTTTATTTTTTGCTGAACAAAAATAAAAGACAGACATCTTTTTAAAAAAAAAGGTTGTTCTTAGTTTCTGTTATAAAATGTTTAAATAAGTCATTTTTCTCCTTCACTGATGTGCGTTGATGAGGCATCACTGATGGGCACTGATTGGCAGCACTTGTAGGCACTGTTGCAGCTGCACAGATAATCAGGACAGTAATGATCAGTGCCCGTATTGTCAGTGTAGATGTCCCCCTGTGGATTTGCCGGTTATCAGCTCACCTCACTCGCTGTCAGATGATAACTGGCAGATACTATTTGCACTGTGATCAGCAGTGACTGGACTAGGGTTGCCACCTCATCCCTTTAAAACCAAACACATATTAACCACTTGCCGACCACCTGCACAGTTATATTGCGGCAAGGTGGCTTGGCTGCACGAATCGCTGTATCTGTACGGCAATTCGTGCAGTAGCTTGTGGGCGCTCGTGCGCGCCGATTGACCAACGGGGGAGCCAATCAACGGGTTCAGCGGACTCAATATCCACCGGCCGCCTGCGATCGTTCCCCGCAGAGACAGAACGGGGATCTGCCGAAGTAAACAAGGCAGATCTCCGTTCTGCCAGGGGATGACACAGACATCTTGTCTTTCTACTATGCAGGAAGACAGATATGTGTGTCTCCCCAATCACACAGTGCCCCATACAGTTAAAAATACCTCCCAGGGAACACATTTAACCCCTTGATCGCCACTGCCAGTGCCATTAGTACAATGTCAGAGCATTTGATTTTTTACATTTTTTTATTGGATATGTTTTATAGCAGAAAATAAAAAATATTGTTTTTTTTCACAATTGACTGTCTTTTTTTGTTTATGGCGCAGAAAATAAAAACCACAGAGGTGATCAAATACCCCCAAAAGAAAGCTCTATTTGTGGGGAAAAACGGACGTCAATTTTATTTTGGTACAACGTCACACGACCGCACAATTGTCAGCTAAAGTAATGCAGTGCTGTATCACAAAAAATGGCCTGGTCATTAAGGGGATAAAACCTTTAGCTGAAGTGGTTAATTACACATGTTCTGAAGCTAATTTAATGCAGATAAGGTGCTGAGTGAGTTTAATTACCACCTTAATCAGCCACAGAACCTGTGTAATTAATATGTGTTCGCATTTAAGGGTGGGTTCACACTCACAGTTGAACTCACACCATTTCATTCCCGCATGTCAGCCCCGACTTTGGGGGCGATTTCAGAGATATCTGTGCAGGTTCAGAGCTGTTCAATCTGTGCTGTTCAGAGATTTCTGCACAGATGTCTATGAAAATCTCACCGCAAAGTCACCAAAAATAGTACAGAAACTACTTTTGAGAATCGGTGCGGCGTCGCACCTATCCAGACGTGCCATTGCCGTTGTTCTGTCGATGAGTGCCCTCTACCAAAGTGTGCCTGAGCATGCACAGAATGCACAGGCACAACAGCTGATTTCCCGATCAGCTGTTGTGACGTATGCGCAGACAGAGGGCACTCTTCGATAGCACAGAGTATTGGGCAGATGGCTGGAGCGTGTTCGCGCTTGCGGGGTGGAGAGATTTGCTGTTGATTGGCGGGTGGCTTCTAATGTTATGAGTGTTGGGCAGATGGCTGGGGCTTGTGGGGCGGAGATATTTGCTGTGGAAGGGCGGGTGGCTTCTGATGGCTGCAAAGGGATAATTATATATCTGCCTCGATTGCGGGGGCGTGTCCACGCTTTGATGGTAGCAAACGGACAGTGTTATTCTGCGAGTGGGGTTTTTCTTTAGGTTAATGGGCGGGAATCTCCGGGTGGGTAGTTTTGTGATGATGGGTGGGTTCACTGCTGCAAAGGGACAATGTTATGTTCCAATTCTGCGGGTGGGTTTATTTGTGTTGATGGGCGGGCTCTGAGGGGGAGACTGGAGAGGAATCAAGAGTGAAAGCGCCGCCGGGATGGGGATTAAGGGAGGAGTCAGACGTGTGTGGACTGTGGAGGGGAGACTAGGATAAAACCAGAGCCACCAACCTGGAGCCGTCTAACTGAGCCCTGCACGGTGCACCTGAGAGGAGGTCAGTGACAGTGCCATCAGGCCAGTCTTAAAGGGGCTGACTGATATAAGGGTGGAGTGAATATAATAATGTAAGGAGGCACTGATATAAAAGGTTTCCCCTTATATCAGTAGCTCCCCATTACCTTAGTGTGTTTACTCTGTAGAAGGTATTCTCTGGTCACTAGAGTCCCCCCCCCCACCCCTCCCCATATCAGAGTTCCTGGCATTTCCCTTTAGATCAGAGTCTGCAGGATTCCCCCTTACAGTGCAAGGAAACACAGATGTAAAGGGGGAATGCTGCAGAGCATAATTTAAGGAGGAAATCTGATGTAAGGGGTGCTCTGGTCAACAGAGACCACCTTGTATCAGAGTCCACTGCATTCCCCTTTACATCAGAGTTCCCATTTACATCAGGGTCTGCAGCATTGCCCTTTACACCAGTGTTCCCCTTTACACGAGGGTTCGCAAAATTCCTTGCACTGTAAGATTAAAAGGGAATGAGGCCCAGAGACATGTCCAGGGTTCACAGAGGATACAGGGGTTGTATTAGAAGGGATGGAGGCCAAAGTAATTTCCAGGGTACACAGAGGATACACGGGTTGGATTAGAAGGGGTGGAGACCCAGAGGCATGTCCAGGGTACACAGAGGATACACGGGTTAGAAGGGATGGAGGCCATATAAATGTCCATGGTACACAGAGGATACATGGGTTGGATTAGAAAGGATGGAAGCTAGAGACATGTCCAGGGTACACAGGGGAAACATGGGTTAGATAAAAAGGAATGGAGGCCCAGGGACAGGTTCAGTGTGCACAGAGGATACATTTGTTACATAAGAAGGGATGGAGGCCAGAGAAATGTCCAGGGTACACAGAGGATATATGGGTTAGATTAGAAGGGATGAAGGCCAGAGACATGTCCAGGGTGCACAGAGGATACATGGGTTAGATTAGAAGGATGGAGGCCAGATAAAATGTCCAGGGTACACCAAGGATACATGGGCTATTTAAGTGTGGATGGAGGCTCGGAGACATGTTCAGGGTGTACATAGGATACTTGTGGTTAGATTAGAAGGATGGAGGCCAGAGAAAATGTCCAGGGTACACCAAGGATACATGGGTTACTTAAGAATAGATGGAGGCCAGAGAAATGTCCAGGGCACACAGAGGATACATGGGTTTAGATTAGAAGGGAAGGAGGCCATGGAAATGTCCAGGGTACACAGAGGATACATGGGTTTGATTAGAAAGGAATGGGGACCAGGGAAATGTCCAGGGTACACAGAGGATACATGGGTTAGATAAGAAGGGATGGATCCTGTGCCCAGTCAACGACCAGGGGGAGTAAATTCGATATATCGATGTAGTATCGGGAAGTGGTTAGTGCAGCATGACAGCACTAACTGACAAACGTAGAATAAAGTTTTATTTCCAACGTTAAATAGACAGAAGGGGGAATAGGGAAATCAAGTGAGAGAGAGGGGGGGGAAAAGAAAAAATGGATGGGGGGAGGGAAAAGGGGCGGAAATGGCGTGAGGGGGAGAATATGAAGGGGGGAAAGGGGGGTGAGGGGTATCCAGTCATCCCACTCCCCAGGGGAAGGGAGGCAGGAGCACACTCATCGGTGAAGGACAGTGCCCACTATATAGGCGGGGGGCATCTCCGAGGTATAAGCATCTGTGAACACAAAGTGATTCCAGTGTCTCCAGGTATTCCTATAGACCTCCTCCGCGTTATACAGTGTGGCGGTCAGTTCCTCCATGTCCCTAAGCCTAATGTCCCTTAACCCTGGCAAACCACAGTGCCTTCATGGGGGGTGGGTGATCAGCATCCTTCCAGCGGAGCAGGAGACAGGCTTTTGCAGCGTTTAAGAGCTGCAATGTAAGCGAGGATTTGTCATTTTTGATTGGTCTGTCCATCAAATGCAGCAGGCACGCAGCGGGGTTGGCTTGCAACTCTACAGCTGTAAGTTGTTTGATAATGTCGGTGACATCAACCCAGAACTGTTGAATTTTGGGGCATTCCCAGAAAATGTGGACCATGGTGCCCCCCGCGCACGCTGCACCACCAGCAGGAGTCCAGTACCTGGGGAAAGATACGGTGGAGATGGGAGGGTACCCTATACCATTGGGTGAGCACGGACGACGTAAACTACCTGTCTGGTTAGTTTTTACTGTTTAGGAGCGAATGTAACGTCGAGAATTTGCGACGTTTTCGGACAGAGGACGAGGCGACCTTCCTACGACTAGTGGGTGGGG
>BLSH010291330.1:2086068-2099924 GCA_018402905.1 Glandirana rugosa | reverse complement strand
CTACTCGCCGCTACGCCCCCGCCGGAAGTCCCGCCCCCCGGAAGCCGCGTCGCCCGCTGCTCCGGGATCCAGTCCGATATACCGAGCCCCTGCTCGGTATACACACCACAACCGCGGCCCTGGACTCTAGGAGCAGGCCCTCCCGGCTGGCTATCACTCCTATGAGCCAGAAGAGGAGAGGACACCGGAACACCCCCTGCTCGATCAAGGAGGTGCTGGGCTGGTCCAAGGTACCTTTCCTCAGAGAGACTACCTCTTTATCCAAAGAGCGCAGCTCCCTCTCTTAGTTCCCCAGCAGTGCTTCCACCATGACGGAGGAAACACTAAGACTGAGGGCATGGTGGAAGCAGCCGCTTTTAAAGGGGCGTTGACACGGCAGTGTTTCCTGTAAGAGGTGGAGCTGCGCTTTCTCCATGGTGCTGTCCTGAAAGGCGAGAGGAGAAAAGTGTATTTCATCCCCCCAAAAAACAGTGTTTGAAAAACCGCTGCGCAAATACTGTGCGACATGCAAAATTGCAACACCCACTAATTGATTCTCTAGGGCCTCTGCTTTAAAAAACATAAATGTTTGGGGGGTTCTAAGCAATTTTCTAGCAAAAAAATACTGATTGTCACATGTAAACAAACCATGCCAGGAAACGCCTGGTCTGGATTTAAAGATCAATACTGGATCTTATCAGAAAGGCAGAAATTGTTCATTGCTCAAGGAACCCCTAGCAACCTCTGGAGGAACCCTGTTCTAATCCCTCATTGCCCGATTACCAGTGCATTAATCCTTTTTTACCCAATTCCATGGACATCAGCATTAAGGCTGGCCATACATTATACAATTTTCTTGCACAACTTTCCTTTAGATTTACCAAAACCATATAATATGAGGTCACACCTAAACACTTTCAATTTGTATGCAATTGGGCAGGCTATTGCACTACATAGTTGAAGGTAAATCTAAAGTGAATGGAATACAAGAATTGTATAATGTATGGCCAGATTATCATGTGCATTAACCCCTTAGCACCCAAGGTGTGTTAGCCTGCCAGCACCCTATCCATATGCATTAACTCTTGAGTGACTGATGCACAGAGCATGCACAATCATGTCCCTGCAGCATGAAACCTCCAAGCTACATGTTGCATACTGTCAGCTCCCGAGCGCTCACACCTCCCCCCGATCCCTGAAAAAAGCCTAGAAGCCGGTTGCCCTTATCAACCACTTTAAACAGAGATTTCCTGGACATGCCTTCCTGCTAGCCACCTTCCTGACCAATCCAAACAGGTGGAATGGTTCTACATCATGGGCAGAAAGGCGTGGTTTGGCACGCCTCTTCCAATGGTCAGCGAGCCGCGACTAATTCATCGTAGCAGGCTGGGAGAAAGCGCCGTGTATTCACACCCACGTGGCTGCGAGTCAGTCTAGCAGCAAGCGCCTGGAGTCTGGAGCCGAGGGCGTCAGACACGGAGCCCCGCCCAACATGATGGGCAAGCTAACCCTGCGCTCTACCTGATTGGAGAAAGCTCCCGGCTTTCTGCGTGACAGAGGGCTTTAGACGCGGGGCTCCACCCATTACCCCGCCCACCCAGTCCTGTGCGCCCTGGTTGGAGCGTGCTCCCGGCTTTCTGTGTGACAGAGGGCTTTAGACGCGGGGCTCCGCCCACAAGACGGACAAGCCAGTCCCGCGCGCCCTGGCGTGCACCCTGCTTCTTCTGTGACAGAGGCCTTTAGACAGGGGGCTCCACCCACTGCCCCGCCCACCCAGTCCTGTGCGCCCTGGTTGGAGCGTGCTCCCGGCTTGTGTGTGACAGCGAGCACAGTGTCATTATGGGAGAAGGGGGACAGTGTGTGGCTGCATTCACCATAAGTGAGCGTGCCCATTACATAGTAAAAGGAAGGCACATCTGTATTACAATAGCTGTATAAGGCGGCATATGGTCAAAATAAAAATATGACCTGATCTGATCATAAAGATGTGGTCTAATAATACAAATTGGAAAGGCTTTGATCATACACCTGTGATCTGATAATAAAGATGCAATCCGATCATACACATGTGATCTGATAATAAAGATGCAATCCGATCATACACATGTGATCTGATAATAAAGATGCGATTAGATGATACAAAAGTGATCTGATGATAAAAATTGGATAGGATTTGATCATAAAAATGTGATCTGATAATAAATAAGTGATCTGATCATACACCTGTGATCTGATAATAAAGATGTGACCTAATAATACAAATTGGATAGGATTTGATAATATTGATGTGATCTGATCATACATATGTGATCTGATAATAAAGATGTGATTTAATGAAACAAATTGGATAGGATTTGATAATAAAAATGTGATCTGATCATACACCTGTGATCTGATAATAAAGATGTGATCTGATAATACTGATGTGATCTGATCATACACCTGTGATCTGATAATAAAGATGTGATCTGATAATACTGATGTGATCTGATCATACACATGTGATCTGATAATAAAGAAGTGATCTGATCATACACCTGTGATCTGATAATAAAGATGTGATCTAATGATACAAATTGGATATGATTTGATAATACAGATGTGATCTGATCATACACATGTGATCTGATAATAAAGAACTGATCTGATCATGCACACGTGATCTGATAATACTGATGTGATCTGATCATACACCTGTGATCTGATAATAAAGATGTGATCTGATCATACACCTGTGATCTGATAATACTGATGTGATCTGATCATACACCTGTGATCTGATAATAAAGAAGTGATCTGATCATACACCTGTGATCTGATAATAAAGATGTGATCTGATCATACACCTGTGATCTGATAATACTGATGTGATCTGATCATGCACATGTGATCTGATAATAAAGAACTGATCTGATCATGCACATGTGATCTGATAATACTGATGTGATCTGATCATACACCTGTGATCTGATAATAAAGATGTGATCTAATGATACAAATTGCATAGGGTTATAAAAATGTGATCGGATGCATTTATAGATCATATGCATAGAGTATTCGAATACAGGATAATTGTGCCCACTGGAGAATGCCCCTTCCCTGTGATGTATTCCTGGTAGATCCCTTGCGATCTGCTGGTACAGACCCGTTGGGTGTGATTGGGCACTGAGCATCAGTGAAGTTGCAGTGTGCACAGAATGCATCCCAGTCCTTCCTCCATGCACATTTGTCAGCCTCGTAGAGATCCTAGCTGGCAGTAGCAGGCAGCATCAGGCTGGGGATGGGGAGGAGGAGACAGCAGAGGAGGGGCGAAGGCTGCATCTTATTTATTTATTTCTCTCTGTCTCGCTCCCTCTCTCTCTAAATGCTTAAGGTGAAGAGTGCAGAAGCAGCCGATCCCAAATCCTGGTTGAATGGTGCTGAATCCCAGGAGGAGGAGAGGGAGGAGGGAGCCTCGGAGAAGAGTGAGGGATCACCCCCAGGACTGTCTTGTGGAGCAGGTGTCAGGGTCCCCCTGTGGAGCATACACACCTCCAGATCCGGGGTGTCACCCGAGAGCCCCCACCATACGATGAGTCTGTCCACAGCAGCCTTTCCCCACACCGCAGCATCTCCACACGTGACGATCTGGCTGCTGGGGGGCCACGCGTGAGCGATCCACAGGAGCAGGGGGGCCAACTAAAGAGCAAAGGTACAAATTCGGAACCACCCTGCCTTCAGCAACTGCCAGCAGAGCAATGATCTTCCTATTAAATTGAAGTGTCTGGGGGTAAGGGGGGGACTTTTAGCTCCCCTGCAGGCTCCACCCAGCAGATTTTGGGGTGGAAAGACTTGAATTTGAATGGGATTTTTTTTTGTCTTAGGAACATCTGTTGCTGCAAAAGACTGAGCCCAGACACCTCTTTGGACTGATTTCACCTCCTTGCTTTTATTCCTCTCCTTGTAGAATTGACATTTTTTGGCTTTCCATTGAACCCTGGGACAGCAATTGGAACATTATGTCATAAGCAGCTTTATTGTTGCTCAATAGCAGCTCATTATTGCGACCTGCAGATATTCCTTTGACGATATCAGAAAATACAAGATTGATCGGTCATCATCCTTTTTTTTTGGATAGCTGCTCACCCATTGACATTAGTTTGATGGGGTTTTTCGAATAAGCGAAGCGTTTGGCAGACAATCTAGGCGCTGACTTTTTCCGATTCTTTCCTGACACTTGACTATTTATTGGCAGGACTGGGGGGAGACTTTCTATTCAGCGGATCTGAAAGAATCCAATTCTGCAAATGATAAAATCAGCCTCCTAAATTAATCCCAGTTTTTTTTTTCCTCGTTGGGAATATCCGGAAAAAGGAAAAAAAAAAAAAAAAAAAGACTAACGCTGTCATTTTTTTTTTGTTGCCAATATAATATACATGCAAATATTCTTCATTATTTGCTGCGCTTGCACACAGGTATTCAAACCAAGCTGTTCTTGCCGTTCGACGTCTGAAGTTGCCTATTTTTTTTTACCCCGTATTTGACTGTCTTTTTATTTCCTTTGCAAATGAGGATTTAAGTCTTTTTTTTTTTTTTTTTTTTTTTTTTGAGATCTAAGAAAAAGAGCGGGTACTTTTGTAAGCCAGTGATGGAGAAGTTGGAAGCTGAGTCAGATGTGGAGCCTCAGGGACGCCCCCGTTCTTGCACCTGGCCCCCGCTCCCCGAACCTTCTTCGGATATGCCCTTGCCTCCTCCTGGCTTGGATCCAGGGCAGATGCGCAAAGCCAAGAGTTCACGCAGGAATGCCTGGGGTAATTTGTCCTACGCCGACCTCATTACCAAGGCTATAGAGAGTTCTCCAGAGCGAAGACTGACCCTATCCCAAATTTACGATTGGATGGTCCGGTTTGTACCCTACTTCAAAGACAAAGGTGACAGCAACAGTTCTGCTGGGTGGAAGGTGAGAACCCTCAATTGTTTTTTTTTTTTTTAGGTTGATCGGAAGCACCCCAAAAAAAACTCCCAAAAAACCCCAAAAAAACACCCCAAAAAAACCCAAAAAAAAGTTAAATGTAATTCCATAGTTTTGTGTTGATGTGCAAACACCAAGTTGTGGAGGTTAATTAAAAGATGTGACTTTTCATGTGACAATGATGGGTAACTGGCACTTGACTGCTATTAATATGAGCTGTCTGTGCAGTGTGAATGCAAAGGGGAATCCCTGGCAAGGAGTAGGTATGCATGGCAATGTAAATTCAAAGTCGGGAGATTAGATGTGAAATGCATTTATTTTTTGTGCAAGCACTGGTGCCAAAGGGAGCATTATCTTTGGTCTATTGGGGCAGCACCTTGGACAGAAAATGCTGCTACTGCAGAATAATTTGCTAACAGCTTCACAGTCAGTTAATGTGGTCATTAGAGAGAACGAGGAGAAAAAAAAAAAAAATATATATATATATATTAATCAAATACATGTTTTTTTCTTCATGAACTGGGGTAGTTTGTACAGTGGATGCAGGTTAATTATTTTGTGGAATGCTTCATTTAGGTAATTTCATTTATTCTGTGTATGTATTGCGATATAAATTGTACTTTTTTTTTTAAATTACTTTTATAGCAAAATAAGGCAGAGAAGGCAACAGGGGTTAGGAAATCTCTGACACGTGATCTGGAATACCACTATAGATTCCACTCAATGTGCATGCAATAGGGACTGGGTGAAGAGGAGTGAATGCAAATGCTCAGGGGCTGGGTACTGAGGGGTTAATATGCATACACTGTGAGGTGGGTGCTGAGCAATTATTGCGCATGCAATGGGCACTGAGTGGACGATTCGTAGGTGCTGGGGTCTTGGCGCTGAAAGGTTAACCCTCCATGGGGCGCTGGGGGGTTAATGCACATGCTCGTGGGACTGGTCGCTGAGAAGCTAGCATACAAGTGCTGAGGACTGAGCACAAAGGAGTTAAGACATCTGGACTGGGAACTAGGCACTAAGGGGTTAATGCAGATAAGCTGATAACTAGCTGCTAAGTGGTTATTACACATACTATGAGGGATGGAAGGGTTAATGCACATGCCCTGGGTACTGGGTGCTCAGGGGGTATCATGCAAAGGATACAGATGGGTTAATGCACCCTAGAAACTAGGTAGAGTGGAGCTCATGCACATGCCCTGGGTACTGGGTGCTCAGGGGGGTATCATGCAAAGGATACAAATGGGTTAATGCACCCTAGAAACTAGGTAGAGTGGAGCTAATGCACATGCCCTGGGTACCGGGTGCTCAGGGGGGTATCATGCAAATGATACAAATGGGTTAATGCACCCTAGAAACTGGGTAAAGTGGAGCTAATGCACATGCCCTGGGTGCTAAGGAACTTATACAGAGTGGTGTAGAGGAACTAATGCACATTTGTTGAGGACTTGGTGCTGAGGGGGTACCTACATGTATGGGGACTGGGCGTTGAGGGTTTAACACACAAGGAGTGGTAAATGTTCTATGATTATGAGCTGGGTACCAGGTGTTGAAGGCCAAATGCACAGCAGCTTGGGATTGGACACTGAGGGGTAACTTACACATGCTGGGGACTGGACACCAAGGGGTTAACACATGTTCTGGAAATTTGGCTTTTTCAGGTTTACGCACATAAGCTGCTAACTGGGCATTAAAGAGTTAATGTGCATGCGGTGTGGATAGGGCACTGAGGGGTAAATGTGCATGCGCTGGGGACTGGACCCCGAGGAGTTCATTTACATAACCTTGTCACTGAGTGTTGTGGAGTTAACAGATATGGACTGGGGACAAGGCACCGAGAGGTTAATTATGACTGGGTATTGAGGGGTTAATGCGCATGCAGTGCAGATTGAGAGAAGAGGTTAATGCCTTGCAATAAAGACTGGGCACTGAGGGGTGAATGGACACACTGGGAATTGGGCCTTGAGGGTTAAAGCACATGATCTGAGGTCTTGACATTGAGGAGTTAACTCTTAAGAGTTGCAATATAAGAAATGAAGGGTTAATGCACATGAGCTGGGTGCTGAGGAGCTTTTGGTAAATATCATTGTTAAAAAAAAAAATATATATATATATATTTTTTTTTTTATTTATTTTAGCAAATATTTGCCAAGTGGTAATTTAAAATTTGCTGGAAACTAAATGCTGAGGTAACGCATGAGGCGCTGAGGGTTTAATATGTATCCACTTGGAATTGAGAGCTGAGGGGTTAATCCCTATATGCTGGGGACTGGGCACTGAGTTGTTAAGGCAAATACACTGATGATTGGGCTGCAGAAGAATTAACACATGCGTCCTGGGGACTGGGTGCTGAGGGGTCATTGTGCCATGTGCTGCAGACTGGGTGCTGAAGGGCCCCCATGTGCTAGGAACTGTGAGTTGAGGGAGTAATGTCCATGGGGCACTAAGGAGGTAATGCTCTGGGAATCGAACACTGAGGGGGTTATTGCCCATTGGCTTAGGACTGTGCGCTAAGTCATTAGGGGGGATGTGACGACTAAATGTAAAAGATTTAACGCATTGTTGGCGACCAAGAGCTGAAAGCTTAACATACATGAGCTGGGGACTGGGTGCAGAGGGGTTACTGCCCATGCGCTACAGACTGGGTGCTATGGAGTTAATGCGTATGCAAAAGGGACTGGGCATTGAGGGGTTATAGCACATGTGTTTGGATTTGGGTGCTGAGGGGTAAACACATGGGGCACCAAGGTCTTAATGCACAGCCACCGGGAACTGGGTGTTAAGGGGCTAACGCACATGTGCTGCGGAGTTAAGGCGCATGCACTGAGAATTTGGCGCAGAGAAGTTAGCCAATACAAGCCAAAAAAAAATTGAGTGCTGAGGGGTTAACACATCTACTTAACATTGGCTGCTGAGGTGCTAACACACATGAGCTGGGCAGTGATGGTGGGTGCTGAGGGGCTAGTATAAGAATTATAATTATAAAAGGATAGAAATAATTAAGATTGCCACAAAAATCAGTGCCCTCAATTTCCAGTATCTCTTTGGAGAATGAACATTTCCTCCCCCGTGTTCACGGGGTGCAGAGGAGAACTTGCAGAGGCACTGCCAGTGTGGGTGGACCACGGCCTTCACAGCTTCAGGTTGACTATACACGTATATAGTTTTTTTTATTCAGCCAGTGGACTTAGGGCCCGTTCACACTCGAGGTGCGGGAAACCCACGTTCTGTGTGCGTTTCCCTCACCATGTTCAAAGGGGAGGAGAGCCGAGAGTGAGGTGGTGCATGAACCACGAGGGTGTAAAGTTCTTTGTGTGTGGGGAGCCTCCAGTAATGGGGACCTTATAGAGTAGGTGCCATTCTTCAAAGCAGAGCTTGGGTGAAGAGCAGAAAGGGCGATAGACGTATTCTCCCTGAGAGTGTAAAACTAAATAGGTGCGTGATGCCCTACTGCTGGTATGCATACAGATAAGTGCGGTGGGTCCCAGAGGCAAGATATAAAAGAAAAACCGATCCAAGGGGAAATCACTGGACTCGAGGCAGAATCCCCAATGTTAATGTGATACTTAGCTTTTATACTGTATATGAGGATAAGATGGGATATAGTATAAATGTATGCATGTTTATACTGGATAATTGATGTAAGGTTGTTTATCCTAATGTCAGCTGCCCCAAAGACAAGTGGCCTTCTGTTGTCTGAATGCGTAGGCAGCATTATTTGTCCTTTCTAGAACACTACAAATACGTACATATTCCAGAGAAATCACATACAACATATCAGTGTGGTGTCTTTTCCAATAATTCTCATCTGAATTTCATATAATAGTTACCTGGTGGGCTTTGAATCATGATAAGTGTCAAGTTCGTATATTCTTTAGAAACTAAAATTCTATAAAGAAGAAGATTGTTTGTTTTTCTAGTCCCCCAGGGGACAAAATGAATGTAGCACTTTGTCCTGTTCAGAACCATGCTGTCATTAGGAAAAGAAAGCCCTGTTTATTTCTGCTTCTGATGGCTGTCAGCTCCTCTCCAGGCTGAAGCCCAATTTATGGGCGTTTCTATCGGGGTACAGCACCAGGGACCGCTACCTTTACCTTCTCCCCAATTATGAGCCAGCACAGTACTAGGAACTACCCCCTTTTTTTTCTCTAGTATGAGCCAGTATAGCACTGGGCACCACCTCCTTATCCTTCACCCCATTCATGAGCCATCACAGCATTAGGCACCACACCCACTTCCTTTACCCTATTTGAGACCATACAGCACTACCCTGTACTGCTGAGAGATGCGGGCTGTGGACAGAGAAGGCAGTCAGGAATTAGCTGGCGACTTGTGTCATTGTGAGACAAGTGCTGTCACTGCCACCCCTCTCCTTACTGTCACCCAGTCCTCATTTATTATTTGTCTCCTTGAGAACAGTGTCAGCAGACAATGGTGGGGCAAGGGGGGCGTGCTGTCGACCACGCTGGCTCAGCATCCAAGAAACCTATCCATTTGGGACACATGCGCTTTATCCCCTGGTGAAACGTCTTTTTTTTTTTTTAACAAGTATATCTATGTATCATTGTCGAGTTGCTTCTGCTGAACCTGTAAAACATTTTGATGTACCTAAGAGGAGCTCCAGTCTGGACAATATAAAATTAAAAGTCAGCAGCTACAAATACTGTAGCTGCTGACTTTTATTAGAAGGATACTTTCCTGTCCAGGGATCCAGCATTTTCAAGACCCAAAGCCGATTCTTCAGTTGGCTTTAGGTGCTGGCGCCGGTGCCGGCATCTTCACTAAGGGAAACCGGCAATGAAGTGTTCTGGTTTCACAATTGGCCTCCTACTGTGCTTGCACGAGTCACGTCACGCTTTCTGAATGGTCCCGCTATCTTCTGGGACCTGTGTGTGTCTCAGAAGGCAGCAGGGGGAAGGAGGAGGGGCCGGAAATACTCAGAAATCACCCATGATCTTACCCAGATGTGGGAGGGGGTACCTGTCAAATCCATATACCAGCCCCCCCCCCAAAAAAAAGTGTCAAATGTGGCAGGGGAGGGTACAAACAAGCAGTTTCCCCTTTTGGGTGGAGCTCCGCTTTAAGGCTGCACGCATACCTGAGTGTACGCGGAAATGCTGGCAGAAACGGGCGTTTCTGGCCGTACTTTCGCAAATGTGCGAAAACTGTGCTACAACGCGCTTGCGTGGCCATTATTTTTTAATGCCACCCCAAACACAAGTAGCAGTTGCGTGTTGCTAAATGCTCTTGGCTCAGTGCAAACATTTGGTACTGGAGCTTCTGTGTTACGTTGGTTCCACAACAGGCAGCCCATTCCAGTCAATAGGCTATCGCGTGAAAAACGCACCACGAATGCACTAAAATGCACAATGCAAAAAAGTGGCGCTCAAATGCGAACGTAGCCTAACTTGTTTACTGTCACTACTAGTAGTCTCTTCTGAACTTTGGACTACATTTGTGTTCTCACCTTACATCTCTTCTATACCCGTCAGTGGGTCTTTTATGTACCTTCTAGTTATTTTGTAATGCAGGATTGGCCCATAAAACGATTTCATTGGCTCTTTTGCCGTTTCTGTTCATGAGAAGTGTGAAACATTGACACTGGCAGTATGCCCAGTCTAAGGCTCCCTGCACACTGGACGTTAAAAAAACTATTTAAAAACGTCAGTAGCTTTGTAGTGAGTTTTTCAGCTTTTATCAGCGTTTTGCATTAAAGTTTTTGAGCTTTTTGGCCGTTTTTAAGCTTTCATCGTTTTTTGTGGTCAGAAGAACGACTCTTGAACGCGATTTTAGGGCATTCTGACAACAGCCCATAAACTCCACTCCTGATAAACGACAATAAACGTCCATGTGTGCATGGGCACATAGGATAGCATAGAGGGAAGTTTATGGGCTGTTAAAAAAAAAACGCCCAAAAACGACCGTTTAGCAGCTACAGTGTGCATGGAGCCTAAATGTATATGGGCACATAAGAAAATATAGACAAAGGGAGTATTCATTTGATTGAGAGTCATTTATTCCTATAGCAGGTACACAATAATTCAGAAGATAATTCTGAATGGCGTCTGCTATTTCTTTGGCAAGACTGATCAGTTTAGTTTGATTGGTGTTCAGTACTATTTACACCTCCTGCAGATTATAGTACCAATACAGATCAATAACTACTAGTCAATACCTGTCAACTAACAATAGTAAGCTTACATGGACAGCTCATTATTAGATTTTACAGTGTTCGTATTCTATCATTTTATGCTATATGTTATGAAATGTGTTTATTTTTTCTTTTATACTGATTGTTTTAATTTTTATGTTTTGTGCTCCACAGACGCATCCAATGTAAGACCCCAATTTGCTGTGTAAAAGATAGAATTTTGGTTTGCAGTGGCACTCCAATGGTGATCGTACGCTCTTCAATAAATTATTGATTTATTTCCAATTTTTTTTTGTTTTTTTTTGAAGACAGAAATATCTGTAACTGCAAAGGATCTTGGGTATAGAGAGTATCCTATTAAGATGCTTGAGGTTCTTTGAAGTTATGTGAAATAATAAGCTATCTCTTCTGATAGGAATAATCAATCCATAGTTGACATCTCATTTGATCAATAAGACACACACGTGGAGGTGGATTTTGATCCATAGTTCAGATACAATTGTAAATTACGATTGTAAACTAACGATTGCATCTCTGTTTCCACCATGTAATCTCATAATCTGATCAATCAAAATATGAAAGCATTGTGAAAAGAGCATCTTAATATTGCCTTTAGATGCAAAGTGACCAATAAAGTTGTCCGCCCTGGTCAGTCAACTCAGTTTGATTGAATCCAATCTATATTAAGTAGAAATCCATCAGAAGGGATGGCTGTACAATTGTTTTTGGATTCCATCATTTTGATCGATTGATTTGATTAGTTAAAAAAATTCAAGCGTGTATGGATATCATAAGTGAATCGGTTACAAAGCAACCAGGTTTTAACTTGCATTCTCTGTAGAAAGGAAATAATCTTGTTGCTGTGAGAACCGCTCAAGCTTTGCGCCGTTATTCATTAATGAGTCCCAGTTTATGTCTAAAGCTGGCCATACCTTGATTGAAATTTGGCCGGTTCAGTGAGGACTGGCTGAATTTTGATCCATGTGTGGCCAAGGAGGTTGTATAGATCTACCGATCAACTTCTGTACAACCGCCCTGTCAGATTTTCCCTGCTTGATCTGCTCTGCAGGCTACAGCCTGCAGCACTGATCAGTGTATTCTGATGGAGGGGAAGTCTCTTCACTGTCGGAATACAATAGCACAGTGGGGAGGATTCCGCTGTCCACATCGGATTGGAGGATCAGGTCAGTTTTTTTTCATTAAACCTGCTAGTCGAAAAAAAAAAGAAAATCTATGGTCTGCCTAAAAGGAGATAGGAGTGTAACCTTTTTTTTGGGTTTTACGTACAGGAGGGACTGCATAGATATATCTGTTGTAGACGTTACTGAACTCTGCCCATCACATTCAACAGTTCATGCTCCAGGCTGATCCTCACATGATTTTCTGCAAATTATAGGGGAATTGGTAAGAAATGAGAGATTGCACTTCCATGTATTAGTGCATAATGCAACACATTATCAGATTAGTTCCTCTTTCATGTAACTATAGACATCTTTTCTGAACTGACTGGTATTTAATACTGTTACAAGAGGATATTGCTGTTCATTGCAGTTTTTGTTTGAAGACAGAAATGTCTGTAACTGGAAAGGATCTTGGTTCTAGAGCAGCCTTTCTCAACGTTCTCAACACAGAGGAACCCTTGAAATAATTCTCTGATCTCGGGGAACCCCTGCTAAAAATTAAAAATCTACAACTCATGATACATTAGTGTGATGGTCAATGGGAAGAATGCTCCTTACACTTGTGGTCATTAGGAAGAATTACCCCCTTACAGATAGCTAAAAAGATCAATGGTATCATTGGGAATTTATCTGAGAGGTAGAAATTGACCATTGCTCAAGGAACCCCCAGCAACCTCTGGAGGAACCCTAGGGTTCCACGGCACCCTGGTATAGAGAGTGTTCTATTAAGATGTTGGAGATTCTTAGAAGTGGGTAAAATCATAAGCTTAACCACTTCAGCCCCGGAAGGATTTCACACTTTAGGACCAGAGCACTTTTTGCAATTCGGCACTGCGTCGCCTTAATTGCGCAGTCGTGTGACGTTGTACCCAAACTAAATTTGCGTCCCTTTTTTTCCCAAAAGTAGAGATTTCTTTTGGTGGTATTTGATCCCCTCTGCGTCATTTATGATCGCTGCTATAAATAAAAAAAGTGCGACAATTTTGAAAAAAAAAAACCAGTTTTTCTTACTTTTTGTTAAAATACAAATAAAAAAAAAATATATGTAAAAAAACATTTTTTTCATCGGTTTTAGCCGATTTATATTCTTCCTCATATTTTTGGTTAAAAAAAATCGCAATTGCTGTTTATTGATTGGTTTGCGCAAAAGTTGCCGCGTTTACGGACGATGAGAATTAATTTCTGGGGTTTTTATTTTTTTACATTTTTTACTAGTAATGGCGGCGATCTGCGATTTTTAGCGGTACTGCGATATTGAGCGACATATTTACGGTTACCAGGGTTTTTTCACAGTTTTACCAGGCTGTACAGGCGACGTTATAGCGTCATGGCGATTTTTAGCGTCTAGCGGCGGTAATGATCATTTTTTACATTTTTTTATTTTTGGGGTCTTTAATTAAGAGTAGCAGGCATTTGCGCCGTTGAAAACGCGTTTGGTTAGTTATTTGTCGTTAACGCTAAAAAAAATTGGTTTTTATACTCCTTCTTATATTTAGCCGATTTTGGCTACTTTTTTTACAAAAAAATGTATATAAAAAAAAAATAAACATAAAATTGTTTTTCATTCTTTTTGACCAAAAAAAAAAAGTTTTAA
>BLSH010291330.1:2050986-2071320 GCA_018402905.1 Glandirana rugosa | reverse complement strand
ATTGGCACCAGAGCTTGTAGACTCTATAACTTTCACAGAGACCAAATAATATACACTAATTTGGGTTATTTTTACCAAAGATATGTAGCAGTATAAATTATCGCCCAAATTTATGAAGAAAAATTACTTTTTTGCAAAATTTTTCAATACAAACTAAAAAAAAGTGTTTTTTTTTCAAAATTTTCGCTACTTTTTCGCTTATATTGAAAAAAATAAAAAACCCAGCAGTGATTATATACCACCAAAAGAAAGCTCTATTTGTGAGAAAAAAATGATAAAAATTTTGTTTGGGTACAGTGTACCATGACTGAGTAATTGTCATTTAAAGTGTGAGAGTGCTGAAAGCTGAAAATTGGTCTGGTAAGGAAGGGGGTGTAAGTGTCCTGTATGGAAGTGGTTAAATTAGAAGCCGATTGGCTACCATGCGCAGCTGCACCAGATTTTGCACTTTCCAGAGTAATGCTGGCAGGGCTGTCTTTAATATTGATTGGACCCTGGGCAAACATTTTCTTGGGCCCCCCATGCAATTTCACTCTCCACCTGCTCTAAGACATACAATAAATGGCAGCTAGACTCAAAATCAGTTTACTGAATCAGATCAGGCAGTGATTGCGATTGGTTGCCAGAGGTTACAGCCTATCATTACCTCTTACTGACTGGTTGCTAGAGGTTACAGCACACATTACGATTCACTGATTAGTTGCTAGAGGTTACGGCACATGCTTTCTGCTTATTTGGCTGCTAGAGATTACTGTACATCAATACTGCTCACTGATTGGTTGCTAGAGGTTACAGCACATCATCTCCTCACTGCCTGCACAACATGGATCTGCTGACATGTGCTATGGACTTTCAAGCATTCCTTTGTATCCCCAGTGGTTAGCATTCAGTATAAGTGATGGTGAATATGACCTCAGGGGGCATGATACACATATGAATGCCACCTTTATTTACATATCAATGCTGCCACTATTTACATATCAATGATGGTTATTTACATGTAGGGTCTGCAGGTGAGTCATCTGTTCACAACAATAGGGCAGAGTTGGGCAGCTTTAGTAGCAGCACTTAGATATCGGGACACAGCACAGGACTAAAACTTCAAGGGACAAGGGAATTTAAACCAGGATAGTTGACAACTATAAGGCAGCTGCACAACAATGACAGGGCCCAGGGCAGCTGCCCCCTTTGCCCTGCCTTAAAGACGGCCCTGAATGCTGGCCATACATGGTTTAAAAATCATTAGACAAAAACGGTCATAATAAAAAAAAAAAAAAATCTGTTGAATGTACGATAACGCCAACAGATGTCACCCAGTTAGCGACATATTCTTGATCGATAACCACATAAATGGTAGGTTTTTCGTCGAACAAATACACGATCCGGGGTTACATTTTAACATGCGCATACACTGTAGATTTGTCCAAACTGATTTTGATCAATTCCACTGCTAATGTTTTGAAAATCATTTGTTTCGGTGCAAAAAACCTGACACGGTCACTGGAATTTCAACATGACACCTCATGGCAAAGAACTCTCTGAGAATCTGAAAAAAAATGTTGCTCTACATAAAGATCATATCCAGAGGTTGTCTTTGGGAAATAGACATATGAATGCTGCCAGCATTGCTGCAGAGGTTGAAGGGGTGGGGGGTCAGCCTGTCAGTGTTCAGTCCATACGCCGCACACTGCATCAAATTGGTCTGCATGGCTGTCGTCCCAGAAGGAAGCCTCTTCTAAAGGCACAAGAAAGCCCGCAAACAGTTTGCTGAAGACAAGCAGACTAAGGACATGGATTACTGGAACCGTGTCCTGTGGTCTGATGAGAACAAGATAAACTTATTTGGTTCAGATGGTGTCAAGCGTGTGTGGCGGCAACCAGGTGAGCAGTACAAAGACAAGTGTGTCTTGCCTACAGTCAAGCATGGTGGTGGAAGTGTCATGGTCTGGGGCTGCATGAGTGCTGCCGGCACTGGGGAGCTACAGTTCATTGAGGGAACCATGAATGCCAACATGTACTGTGACATACTGAAGCAGAGCATGATCCCCTCCCTTCGAAGACTGGGCCAAAGGGCAGTATTCCAACATAACAATCCCAAACACACCTCCAAGACAACCACTGCCTTGCTAAAGAAGCTGAGGGTAAAGGTGATGGACTGGCCAAGCATGTCTTCAGACCTAAACCCTATTGAGCATCTGTGGGGCATCCTCAATCGGAAGGTGGAGGAGCGCAAGGTCTCTAACATCCACCAGCTCTGTGATGTCGTCATGTAGGAGTGGAAGAGGACTCCAGTGGCAACATGTGAAGCTCTAGTGAACTCCATGCCCAAGATGGTTAAGGCAGTGCTGGAAAATAATGGTGGCCACACGAAATATTGACACTTTGGACCCAATTGGGACATTTTCACTTAGTGGTGTACTCACTTTTGTTGCCAGTGGTTTAGACATTAATGGCTGTGTGTTGAGTTATTTTGGGGGACAGCAAATTTACACTGTTATACAATCTGTACACTCACTACTTTACATTGTAGCAAAGTGTCATTTCTTCAGTGTTGTCACATGAAAAGATAGAATAAAATATTTACAAAAATGTGAGGTACTGTATATAGCACCAACAGTTTGCACATCGCTTTACAACATAAGGGCAGACAGTACAGTTACAATACAATTCAATACAGGAAGAATTAGAGGGCCAGTATAGTACAGTACAGAGGTGTAACCACTCTGTTCACACCTGAGCATAGTGCAGCGACAGCTGCTGCAGTGCATTTTTTTTTAGCTTTTACATTTTTTTTGTGCAGCGTTTTTCACGCTGCACTGTTCCTTTGAATGGGCCTCCTTATGCTCCAAAAACACTCCAAAGAAGCTCATGTAGCAAATCTTGGCACAGAGCCAGGAGCACTTGGCATTGCAATTTTTTTTCTTTGCTGTGATTTTAGCACATTTTTTCGCTCGGCTATCGTGGCAGAATCGCACCGCGTTTTGGGGTGCCATTAAAAAATAATGGCATCGCAATCGTGTCCGGTGTTTTGCCGCAATTCTAGAATCGTGGGAAGAATCCTGCGATTTCAGTACGTTCAGGTGTGAATGGAGCCTTAGTGTTGCTCTTTGTGGGTTCAAAAAAGTAAGTTATTTCTCAGCAAGAGTAATAATAAAGAACACAGGAAAAGCTTTGCATTCTTTGTGAGAAGGGGTGAGTCTCATAGCTGAATAATTTCCTCTGGAAACTGAGACATAGTTCCTATAATTGCCTAAATAGACCACGAGCACCCATTACCAAAAAAAGTTGAAATTCTCGACTGCATCAGAAAAGCGATTTTTAGGCGTATAGCCCTTTCTTTGCAGGTAATTGATGTTGCTTTTATAACAGTAGTTGATTTACTGTATGTATTAAAGTCATTCACTGCATATCACTGCTACGTAAAAATAAATTTCCTATTTTTTTTATTCTCTTGTTTCCATCCGTTTACTGCGATGCGGTGGAAGTACCGCTCTATAGCTAAGTGACAGAGGGAACCAGTTTGAAACATGTTCATTTCATTGTACGTTATTGAAAAAGAAAAACTGTCAGGTTCCCCTAAATTAATTCTGTTTATAATGATATAATAATTGGTGTCAGGGCTTGGCCAGAGAGGTGACATGTGCCATTTAGAAGAGGCCAGCTGTGTAATTGTAATAAAATGGTTCACCCATGGAGAGGACCCACAATGCTCTGGGTTTATACTAAAACAAAAGGTTATTCATAGGAGGCATAGAAAATTGGATGGAAGACCTTGGTGTAGAGTAGAATGCAGAAATACTGAAGGATTACAAGAGTGCAGTTCCTTTTTATGTATAACTACGAACAAATTCCTCACATCATAAGGACGGATGATAAATCTTTAGCATTTTTTTTCCATATGAAAAATCCTACAAACCATATAATACACACACACGTATGCAAACAAGCACATACACATACCTCCCATCAAGCTGTGACATCAGAAAGGAGCAATATAGAGCTTACAATAAAAGCCCCCTATGCACAGGCACTGCTAGATGGTATGGTAAGGAAATAACCAGGGGCATTTTATTGGTAGAGTAGCAGTTTTAAAACTTGGCTAGTATTTGTTGCAAGAAAAATTTGGCAAGCACTTACACTATATTACCAAAATTTTTGGAATGCCTGCCTTTACATGCACATAACCTTTAAAGCGGTAGTAAACCCGCCTGAAAAAAAATCCTGCAAGACAACAGCATAAAATGTTAGTATGCATCGCATACTAACATTTTATGAAATACTTATCTTAGAACGAGGCCCCCGATGCATGGGTTGGTCAGCGCTGAGGGAGCTGACATGATGGTCCTCTTCTTTCTTCCAGGTACGTGACTCCAGCGCTGTGAGTGGCCAGAGCCGCGTGACATCACTCCCGCGTGCGGGAGCTCTTCATTCCGGCAGGCAGCTCTAACCCCAAGAAGGGGTTAAAAGCACTTGTGTTGCGGCGCTTCCGAGAGAGCTTTTCAGGTGCTTTGGAAGTGCTGCTCATTCATTCCAATGGGCAGGGGCATTTTGGGAGCGCTGTATACAGCAGGCAATTTGTGGCAAATGGGGTCTTCTATACTCAAATACCAGCTTAAGGATCCAAGTTTTTTTGTCATCAGAAAGAGGAACCATTTTTGTGTGGCTGCCCTATTAAAAAAGGTCAATCTCCTGTCACCAAGCAGGGGAGTAAAAATGTGGCACTTTGAGAAGGTGCTGCATAATATTTGCTGCATTTCCTGATGGTTGCAGTGTCCTTCCTGATGACCACTGTCCCTTCTATCATCTGATCTCTTTTTTTGAGTTTTTTTTGAGTGACCAGTTGCAGGCAGTGCTCAGGCATCACCTGAACCACATGATTGCTGACTACTTTGGGTTCAGGGCTGATATAGTCACTTTCAGAAATGAGGGCCCCATGAACTTCTGAGTGCCCAAGCTGGACCCCTGGCCAGACCTTGCTTAGCGTGAGCTTCTGGCTTGCCTTCAGCAGCCAATGTGTTGCCCGAGAAGGACTTTAGGGCGGCAGGTTTGTTACAGAGAGACAATTTTTTGTCTGTCTTTGAACGCGTGGACCAGTTTAGTTTTAGCCTTAGTTCACATTAGAATCCCATGATCCGTGTGCATTTCCCATACTGCTTTCAAAACACACTGCCCTTGTGATCTGCAGTGGGTGTCAGTGCAACCTTAACAGCACCCCAAACTCATGTTGCAAACGACCACTCTTCTTTACCACCTCTTCCTTCTCCTTCCCTTTCATCTTCTCCTTTTCCTCCACCTCTCCTTCCCTCTACTCCTCCTTCTTTTCTTACTTCACCTGTTCCTCCTCTTCCTCCCGTGTGATTATGGCATATGCAGAGGCAACTAAATGGTGAGCTACGATGAGGCAGAGATCATTGACACAATCATTATTATACAGGGTTTATATAGCGCCAACAGTTTACGCAGCGCTTTACAATGTAAAAGGGAGACAATATACTTACAATACAATAAAATACAAGAGGATTAAGATGGCCCTGCTCAGAAGAGCTTACAATCTAATAGGGTGGGGCAGGTAGTACAAAAGGTTCTAACTGTGGGGAAGGAGTTGATGGAAGTGGTAAAACATTAGTTGGAGGTGTTATAGGCTTCCCTGAAGAGATGAGTTTTCAGGGATTGCCTGAAGGTAGCAAGAGAAGGAGATAGTCGGACAGGTTGAGGTAGAGAGTTCCAGAGGAAGGGAGAGGCTCTGGAGAAATCCTGGAGGTGAGCATGGGAGGAGGAGACGAGGGAACCTGACAGTAGGAGATCTTGGGGGGAACGGAGAGGATGGTTTGGGTGATATTTGGAGACAAGATTGGTGATGTAGCTCGGGGCAGAATTGTTAATGGCTTTGTATGTTGTGGTTAGTATTTTGAATTGAATTCGCTGGGTGATTGGGAGCCAGTGTAGTGATTGGAGGAGAGGGGTGGTAGACACTGAGCGGTTGGTAAGGTGGATAATTCTGGCAGCAGCATTCATAATAGACTGAGGAGGGGATAGCCTATGAAGACCAATGAGAAGGAAAATTGCAATAGTCAAGGCGAGAGATAACAAGGGAGTGAATGAGGAGCTTGGTGGTTTCATTTGTTAAAAAGGGGTGTATTTTAGAGATGTTACAGAGGGGAAGTCTACAAACTTTTGACAATGATTGGATTTGAGGCTGAAAGGACAGATCAGAGTCTAAGATTACACCTAGTACCCTGGCATGAGGGGAGAGATTGATGGTTGCATTATTGATTTTGATGGAAAAGTCATGGAGGGGGCACGGGCAGGGGGGAATATTACCAGCTCGGTTTTAGAGAGATTTCGTTTAAGGAAGTGGTGTGACATCCATGCTGTTATGTCAGTAAGTTAGTAATGCGAGAGGTGACTGAAGGAGTGAGGTGAGGAGTAGACAGATAGATTTGGGTGTCATCGGCATATAAATGGTATTGGAAACTGTGGGCAGTTATCAAGTGACCAAGAGAGGAGGTGTAGATAGAGGAGAGAAGGGGTCCAAGAACAGAGCCTTGGGGTACCCCTACAGAAAGGGGCAATGGAGAGGAGGAGACAGAGTTATAGGTAACACTGAAGGAGCGCTGTGATAGGTAGGAAGAGAACCAAGATAGAGCAGAGCCTTGGGGTACCCCTACAGAAAGGGGCAATGGAGAGGAGGAGACAGAGTTATAGGCAACACTGAAGGAGCGCTGTGATAGGTAGGAGGAGAACCAAGATAGAGCAGAGCCTTGGGGTACCCCTAGAGAAAGGGGCAATGGAGAGGAGGAGACAGAGTTATAGGTAACACTGAAGGAGCGCTGTGATAGGTAGGAGGAGAACCAAGATAGAGCAGAATCTTGGAGGCCAAGGGAACGGAGTTTATTGAGAAGGAGCGGGTGGTCAACAATATCAAAGGCTGCAGAGAGGTCAAGCAGTAGGAGTATGGAGTAGTGGCCATTGGTTTTAGCAGTTAGTAAATCCCTCTTGTGTTTCTTCTAGAGCACGCACAGCCTAATATATGGGATGATTTAAAAAAAAAAAAGCATTCACTGCAACTCCTTCCATATTTAGTGCAAAGTTCTCACTGGCCTGGATGGTCCCACAATATTCCCACCTTCTGTCACTTTTTCAATTTCTCTTTTTTCCAATAGGTCATCACTGTGGTCAGGTCAAGCAAACATGGGCAGGGATGGCAAATTAGATATTTGAAAAATTCACAGCTTGTCCTGTTTGCGGGAGGTTGCAGAGGAATGTGACCCCCTGCAGTCTGATCTATGGCATCACACATGGGGGGGAAGCAAAGAGAATGGTACCCTGCATCATGCATGGTGAATAATTGGTGAAAACAGCTCATTCCTCCAGTTCCTGGCTTGGGTAACCCCACGATTACATATTCCATCCCAGCCACCATTTTTTTACATACTTACAATTTTTCAAATACTTTTTATTTACCTTTTTTTTCATGTTTTTTCGTGCAAGGCCACTCCTGCCCCCCTCAAGCAAACATAGGCAGGAAATGGAAACTGGGTAAAAACTTGCCAGTGGCTACATTCCACTTGTCTCCCCTTGAAATTTGGCAGCAGCACTCTCTTTACTTTCCTTATCACAAATAAAGAACACTGTCAGTACTGCCTCACCTGGTCACCTTGGTCTAGTGAATTATCTTCATAAATTTGCTTGGACCATGAACCTCAAACTCATGATATGTATGTACATCTTGCATTACAATTTTCCTTGACTAGTTGATGCATTGTTTTGGTTTTTTTTTTTTTTCGATCTGCCCTATGATGAATTTGTGAATGCCTTCAATTCATTGGCATGCATTTCTGGTGTCCACACACTGTCTGATCCTTAATCCAATGACAATTTCAATTATTATAATTATTATAGAGGATTTATATAGCGCCAACAGTTTGCGCAGCTCTTAACAAAATGAAGGCAGACAATACAGTTACATCAAATCTATTTACAATCACAGCCCACTGAATTCTTTTTCTTAGCCATCATTTTTTTCTTCAGGTTAAACAGAAAATGAGTAAGTTAAAATTGAAAATGTTCGATTGTCTTTAGCATTTTTGATTCTACATGCAGGCAGAGGACGTAAGACTGACAATTGAGTTAAAATTACGATCCGGCATCTTTACAAAATGTCTCAATTGATTAGCATTTTTCTCAGTTTTTTTACAATATTTATTTATTTATTTATTTCAGGTACTTATATAGCATCAAAAAACGGAAAATGGGGAGAGGGGTTTTTTTGGGCACGGACCTCCAAACCTATTGACAAGTTGAGGTCAAGCCAATTGCGGCCGTCACACCCAAGACAGGGTGGGGTTCACCTATGGGATCAGAACAGTGGATAAAAAACAGAAGCAGGGAAGACTCCCTACATGGCAAGATTGGTCCTTCTCTCCCAACGGGGAGAGTTGAGGGATAACCCGGCGGCATGCAATGATGAGCCGTATTAAATGTCAAAATTTATTAGGGAACAAACAATGTTACAATGACAGTGGGCAACACACAATAGACAACGTTGTCGTTAAAAATACACCCCGGGGTAACATTCATGCTGGGCCCATAACATGTAGTGCCGTGTATACAGCCTATATTGGTGCATCTATTCCAGGGAATCCCCTTAATGAACTGCCATTCAGTGAAGTGTGGCCACTTATATAGCGCTGTCAATTTACGCAGCGCTTTACATAAGGTTTAGTATATAGTATCTTTGGTATGTTTACACAATTGTGATATGAAAAAATCACCAAGAACGTGGCAAAAATCTTTATTTTTATGGTCTAGCCTAGTGGTTCTTTTTGGCCCAATAAACTCTTTCAAAAAGCTTCCATGCCCAAAAAGTAAAAAAAAAAAAAGCCTGGCGTCTTGCAACTCCCAGTTTTGATCCCAGGAAAGCAAGCTGACCATGCAAGCATAGATCTTTTCAACATAAAAGAAGGGGGGCTGGCAGAATCAGTTAGGCATATCTTGTGAATTAAATGTAAGTAAAGAAAAGAAAAATCTAAACACATACAAAAAACACAGGGTAACATACACTTTTATAAATAAAGAAGGGGTGGAAAAACAGAAATTTAACTAAAGTGTGGTATTGAAGAAAGGAAAAAAAACTATTAATCCACAAAAAGTAAAATGCATGCATAGATAACACACATAGAGTACAATGGGGACCTATTAACCCATTGCAATAAACATTTAGCACAACTCTTTGGGGGGAAAAGGGGGTTTGGGAGTTGATCTGGCTCTTGACAGCTGCCAAGCTGTGACCATGCAACAAGAGGAAGACTGCGGCTGGGTAGCTCTGTTGATCAGAGCTATTAATCGACAATGTGAATTGACTTTTCCATCAAAACAAAAAAAAGCACTTAAATACATCTTTGACCAATTAAAAAATAAAAAAAAACAAATCTGATCAAACATTTTCTAAATTAAACTGAATTTTATAATTTGATGCATGTATGGCTAGTATTAAAATGTATTTGACTTCCTTCTATGACCAAAGCAGGAAACACATAGGAATCCATACATAAATAAACACATTAAAACACGTTAAAGGAAACCTGATACAAGCATTAGCAATTGAAACTGAGAGTGTGATGGCATCATGCATAAGTTGAGGATGTCTTCAGTAAAATTCTTATGTTGGAAAGATCAATGAATCCAGCTGTTGAAAACTGAAGAAAGATGCAGATCTTGACCTTTGAGAAAGCTACATACAGTATCTCACAAAACCGAGTACACCCCTCACATTTTTGTAAATATTTTATTATATCTTTTCATGTGACAACACTGAAGAAATGACACTTTGCTACAATGTAAAGTAGTGAGTGTACGGCTTGTATAACTGTACATTTGCTGTCCCCTCAAAATAACTCAACACACAGCCATTAATGTCTAAACCGCTGTGAAAAAAGTGAGTACACCCCTAAGTGAAAATGTCCAAATTGGGCCCAATTAGCCATTTTCCCTCCCCAGTGTCATGTGACTCATTAGTGTTACAAGGTCCCAGGTGTGAATGGGGAGCAGGTGTGTTAAATTTGGTATTATCGCTCTCATACTGGTCACTGGAAGATCAATATGGCACCTCATGGCAAAGAACTCTTTGAGGATCTGAAAAGACGTACATAAAGAAGGCCTAGGCTACAAGAAGATTGCCAAGACCCTGAAACTGAGCTGCAACACGGGGGCCAAGACCATATAGTGGTTTAACAGGACAGGTTCCACTCAGGACAGACCTCACCATGTTCGACCAAAGAGGTTGAGTGCACGTGCTCAGCGTCATATCCATAGGTTGTCTTTGGGAAATAGACGTATGAGTGCTGCCAGCATTGCTGCAGGGGGGGGGGGGGGGTTCAGCCTGTCAGTGCTCAGACCATACTCCGCACACTGCATCAAATTGGTCTGCACAGCTGTCGTCCCAGAAGGAAGCCTCTTCTGAAGATGATGCACAAGAAAGCCCACAAACTGTTTGCTGAAGACAAGCAGACTAAGGACATGGATTACTGGAACCGTGTCCTGTGGTCTGATGAGAGCAAGATACACTTATTTGGTTCAGATGGTGTCAAGCATGGTGGTGGGAGTGTCATGGTCTGGGGCTGCATGAGTGCTGCTGGCACTGGGGAGCTACAGTTCATTGAAGGAACCATTAATGTCAACATGTACTGTGACATACTGAACCAGAGCATGATCCCCTCCCTTCAGAGACTGGGCCACAGGGCAGTATTCCAACATGATAACGACCCCAAACACACCTACAAGATGACCACTGCCTTGCTAAAGAAGCTGAGGGTAAAGGTGATGGACTGGCCAAGCATGTCTCCAGACCTAAACCCTATTGAGCATCTGTGGGGCATCCTCAAATGGAAGGTGGAGGAGTGCAAGGTCTCTAACATCCACCAGCTCTGTGATGTCCATGGAGGAGTAGAAGAGGACTCCAGTGGCAACCTGTGAAGTTCTGGTGAACTCCATGCCCAAGAGGGTTAAGGCAGTGCTGGAAAATAATGGTGGCCACATAAAATATTGACACTTTGGGCCCAATTTGGATATTTCACTTAGGGGTGTACTCACTTACGTTGCCAGTGGTTTAGACATTAATGGCTGTGTGTTGAGTTATTTTAGGGGACAGCAAACTTACACTGTTATACAAGCTGTACACTACCTACTTTACATTGTAGCAAAGTGTCATTTCTTCAGTGTTGTCACATGAAAAGATAGAATAAAATATTTACAAAAATGTGAGGGGTGTACTCACTTTTGTGAGATACTGTAGTTACATAGTTAGGTTGAAAAAAGACACAAGTTCAACCAATAAAAGCGGAAAATATAATCAAAAAAACATCATACCATCCCATATACCCACAGTTGATCCAGAGGAAGGCAAAAAAACTCAGCAATGCATGATCCAATTTGCTATAGCGGGGGAAAAAAAATCCTTTCTGATCCCCCGAGAGGCAATCGGATATTCCCTGGATCAACTTTACCTATAACTGTTAGTATCCAGAACGTGGCCTTGCCCCATCGGCCATTTAAGCTTTTCTATTGGTCCTTTAATGTGATTGTCAGCCTCATTGACCAAAAGGGAAATGGTGGAGAAAGCATTTTTCATGGGAAAAAATCAAGATTTCCAGATTACTTGAGCTGCTTGCATTTCCAGATCTAATTGTTTTGGTATGCAGTTTTACTGAAGGTAACTTCTGCTTATGCTTTTTCTTTACCATATGTTCAGACTGAATTGCCTTAGGTTGTCACAGGTTTACTTTAACCTCATGGTAATCACATCTAAGTGCAAGTATTTAGAAATGTATCATTTCAGTCTCACAATTTTCCTGACATATATCCGCTGTAGGGTGCTAGGAAAAATGTGTTTTCTCTTTTTTTCTCTCTTAAAGCTGCTCACTTTAATCTATTACAGAAACAAGCAAAGCAGTGGTTCTCAACTCCTGTCCTCGGGACCCACCAACAGGCCAGATTTTCAGTATTACCTTGGGGAGATGCAGACTAGAATACTGCAATCACTGAGCAGCAAATGCTATCACCTGTGATGTATTTCATTTATCCTGAAAACCTGGCCTGTTGGGGGGGTCCCGAGGACCGGAGTTGAGAACCACTGAAGTAAAGGGACAAGATTTTGAGAAATTGTAGTGTTTAGTAAACACTGCTTTATTAGTTGATCACTGTCTGCCAATAGTGATCACTATCTGTAATGTGAAAAAATGACGGCTTTAATGCCTGTGATAATTCTGTGTTTGAATTGAACATTTTGATGAGAAAAGTAACATAAAAAAATAAGGAATGCAATTAAAATAACTAATACAGCATAGTCAATTCAATTGACTTCCTAGGATACCACTCCAGTGTTCCTAGTCTGGCATTGATCACTTGTTTATATATCCGCCAGCATAGACCTCTAAAGCCAGCCGTAGATGGATTGCAATTTGGCTGGTTCTGCAGGAACCGGACAACCAACAAACAGGTTGGTTGTGCTGAGGTCGATCCACCAGCTTGTTCGATTGTTTTTTACACAATCAATGCCGGCGACTATAGCAGCAAGCAATATCCATTGCATTCTGCAGATTGGAAAGGCTTCCCGCTGGTAGAACACAATAGCGCTGTGGGAGGGATTACCCAATCAACACTGACTGTGTTGATGGGAGAACCAAGCATTATTCTTTCTTGCAACCCCTGGTTGAAGGGTATGGCCTGCCCTGCTCACCTCATTTGTAGTATATGCCTCCTATCACACTTTAGCTTTTTGTTGTTTGATCCACGAAAGGCAAAAAACCTCAATGGGCTTGTTCACACCTGATTATTATGTTGCATGTCACCTGTTGTGTAAAGCTCCAAAAAGTATGCAATTTTTTTTTCGTCCCAAATACTTTAATGGGCAATGCTTGAAAATTGCGTGCTTACACACATTTCTTAGGCGCTCACATTGAAAAGTCTGTGTGGCCAAAAATGGGCAGATCTGCTTCTACACTAAATTTAAACGTACAAACTTGCAAAAAGATGGCCTCTAAATCATCTGGTTATGCTCATACTAAATGCCAATGGTGATAACCATACAGGAAACATAAAGGGGAGACCTGGGTAAAATCCACCATCCTCTAATACAAAGTTTTCAATGAAGGAGTTGCATCTGAGAATGCTTACAAAGGTGCCCCAAGCAAGTTATCGAGGATAATATAACGACTGGCTTATCAAAAAAACCTAATAAGCAACTATTTAACACATTTAGTCTACTTGAAGAACTTTAAAATGATATAAGGACACTTTCAGAGTATGGGGAGGGGGGGGGGCAGAGGAGAGGTTCGCGGGGTAAAGGAGTGTGAGGGCAGAAAGGGAGGATAGCAGCTACAGAGAGGGAGTGGCACAACATTCATTAAGTCCTTGAGTGCTACAGTTCTACTGATGTCATTAAACGGGTTGACTAGAGCCCCTTGGAGTCTATCCAGGCTGGCCATATCTTATTTTGTTTTTGGGGGCAGTTTCTACTTGCATAAGTTAACTTATACATTGGTAAAGCAGTTGGTGGTACGCCATAAAGACAAAGTGGGAGGGTTGGGCGACTTCCACTTTAAGAGAATTTCCCTATGGGAATAAAAAGTGGCAAAGAAAATAAATAACTTAACATAACAACCTCAAGTTCACCTCATCCAGTATACCTAGCAGCAATACCTTGGGGTCCAATCCGAAGGTCGAATCACACAGGCTGTTAAAGTGTTTGCTTCCCAAAAAAAGAAAAAAAAAGATCCTGTTCCTTTAAAGCATGAATTACAGCACAGTGCTTGTGCTGTGTAACTTGCCCCCCGTATCACCTGAAATACCTGCCTGATCCTGCCTGGTTATGTCCTCCACCCTGTAAACTGACCACGGTTTATCATGACTGCTGAGCTCTGACACCATGGTCAGTGTGCGTGCCTCCATTACCCGCAGCTCTCTTCTGTCCTCCTTCCCCCCCCCCCCCCACCGCGCCTGTCAGCTCTGTGTGTGAGCCACCCCTCCCCTTCTACCACCGTTCCCAGCAATGCAAAAATGACTGCTCACAATCGCTGGCAGCCCCTTTGCTAGGATTACATGTAGTATATACTGTATACTGTTTTGTAAAATTCATCTTCTAAATGCCTTCTTTCTTCTCCCTGATCAGCGGTCATGTGACTGCCCGTCACTCTTCCTCCAATGCATGCACTACAGAGGGAGGTCACGTGACTGCCCGGCAGACGTCAGAGGGAGAGCTCGGCCCCTCCCTCTGTAGTACATACATCGGAGGTAGAGACCAATGGGCGGTCACGTAATAATAGTTTGATCTGGTTTCCTTAAAATTTTGTGTACATTTAGTCCCCATAAAAACCTTTGTCATTTCAGAAATCCCCATCTACATCCATTTCTTTCATGCCTGTGTCTACAATTCATTTTGCACTCTAATTATCTGCCTTTGTAGCCACCCATTCAGATTCAGATGAGTGATGTGATGAGTGAAAGCACGCATCCCTGTCAACCCATTAGACAAACATGTCCATCCCTTCTGGCCACTGGATGGTGCAGACTGTACTGTGTTAATCAGTTGCTTAAATACTGTTCAAAAGAAGCAGCCCTGAGAATCAAGCAACTAATGGGAAGACTGCATAGCTAAAGTCTACACCCCTCAGTGTCCAGCTACCTTACTGAAACATACACATCTAAAGGGTGCACAGGGATGCGTTCTTTCCCTTTTGCAATAAACAGGAAGTTACAGTATCACTCCCCCTGCTGATTGTTATGAAGAGCCCAAAATAGCAGCGGCAGCCGCAGGGATGGACTGAGGATATGCGCACATTTTCAATATAAGAAAAAATGTTTGGTTTATACTAATACATTGTTTTGTTTCGGTGACTAATGCTCTTTATTAAAACCTCGTGTTGAATTTGACTTTAATATTCCTTTAAGTATTGGTGCGTGGCTGTATAGGGATTCAGTAGCTGATGTATTAGAAATAGCTTTTGACACAGTGCTAATGGTCAGCGAATGAAAAGGATTACTTTCACCAGGTGCTCTTAATCGTAAGCTTCTGCCAATGCTTTAAAGTGGTTGTCAACTCATGACTACCACTTTAACCTACAGGTAAGCCTATAATAAGGTTTACCTGTAGGTTCCCTGCATATCTCCTAAACCAGCACGGTTTAGGAGATATGCAGTGTACTTCCATGTGCTGATGTCATTGGGCACATGTGCAGTGAAGAAACGGCCTCCGTGCCATTCCTTCACTGACATCGTGCCACGATAGGCGGCTCCTGTGCGCATGCACGAGAGTGACGTCACTCGGCTCCGGCAAATCACAGAGCCGGAGTCCGTGGTCCCCGGAAGGAAGAGGGGCGAAGATGGAGGCTTCCTACTGTGGGGACATCGTTTCCAATGCAGGTAAGTGACACATAATAGTCTAGAATGCCATGCATCCTAGCCTATTATGCTTTTACATTTGAGGGTAACAAAGGGTTATGAAGAGGAAGTAAAACCCATCAGGGTTTACTTCCACTTTAATAGCTGGATAAGTGGAAATTATCTGGGTTTTCTGTCTTAGCAGAATGATACTATCTTACTGTCCCAACAGTACAAACAAATGGCCACTGCCCCCACCTATAACTGGCCTTTGTAGCAAGGAGCACATAGAAGGGTGACGCATGTCAAAACCAAAGAAAATTCCTAGCTCAACTTGTCAGCCAGCCTGCAAACAACTAAATTGTTCTGTCTAACAATAAGTAAGCTGCAGCTATAAGCTGCAGAGCCACTTCATGGCACCCCACTGTTATCTGCAGCCCTAACTTTAAATTTTGAGAGCCTCCATAGTAGAAGCACATGCATAATGGATAGGCAGAGGGCAGGGGAGCCCTGAGAAAGCCCACCCCTCCTTAAGGGCACATGGGCACACTGGACACCCAGCACAATGGCAGTAAAGGTGTCCAGTGCGTCCCCTCACCAGAATTCCAACAGTACAAACATACGGCCACTGCCCTTGCCTGTAACTGGCCTTACTGTCCCAGCCTACTGGACCAAACGCTGACTTTTAGTTGACGGTGGTATGGCTATAAGTACGCTCCTTCTTGACGGCACGTGGCTATGTGAATGAGGTCTATATCTGCAGGCTTGAAACTAAGATAGATGCCTCTTTTCCATATGTCTTCCTCTGTCTGACAACATGAGATTGTAGGCTAAAATACTTTAGCAAATTAGTTTATGATCGGTCTGGTGAAAGTTCACATCATTGTCTAGGACAGTGGTCCTCAGGACCCACTAACAGGCCAGATTTTAAGTATTACCTTGGGGAGATGCAGACTAGATTACTGCAATCACTGAGCAGCAAATGATATCACCTGTGATGTATTTCAGTTATCCTGCAAACCTGGGCTGTTAGTGGGTCCTGAGGACAAGGGTTGAGAACCACTGGTCTAGGAGGTGTTTCTGCTTTTTCAAAGCTGTCCGAGAAGAAGCGTTGAAACAGACATTGAGGTTCAGGATAATGCCAACTATAGACACAACTTTTTTCATTTTGGATAGAGCAAGGGAGGGGTCAGATTTTTACCCCTGTCAGATTTTTTTTCGCCATCTGTATCCCACTGTAAATCTTTCCTGTCCCATAGCCAAACAGGAAGTGAGAGGAAATCCCTGCAAATTAAGGGAATCCCTTGAGGACCCCCAGTTCACCAGAACTAGTGTCCCCATTGGAAGATTTCCCCTCCTCTTATTTTTCTGGGGACAACCTAGAGCTGCACGATTCTGGCCAAAATGAGAATCACGATTTTTTTGCTTAGAATAAAGATCACGATTCTCTCACGATTCTCGCGGCGTAATATATTAAATATACAAAAAAATTGGGCTAACAGCACTGTTTAGTTTTTTGAAAGGGTCATTTTTCAAAAAAAATTGCGTTTAAAAGTCCACTGCGCAAACAGCGTGTGACATAAAATATTGCAACAACCGCCATCTTATTCTCTAGGGTCTCTGCTAAAAAAAAATATATAATGTTTGGGGGTTCTAAGTCATTTTCTAGCACAAAATAATGGATTTTTATTTGTAAACAGCAAGTGTCAGGAAAGATTTAGTCTTTAAATGGTTAAACCAAACATCTATACAAGGGAAGTTCACTCAGAATTCATGCCTTTGAAGTAAATTACTTTGTATCAATGGTAACTCAGAACTTGGCTCTCTGCCCAGACTTGGCTGTCTCCCCTGAGACTCAAGTCGCTCTGACTTGAAAAGACTTCAGGAGACTTGCATTGACATTTATTACTGTCAAGTCGCGCTGAGTCGCCCGCAAGTCGGACCCCATTAACTGCACTGAAAAATCACGGTAATGCCCAATGGAGATCGCAGGGGGGGTAGATCGAGATTGCGGTTTTAATACGATTAATCGTGCACCTCTAGGACAACCCAAAATTTGTGATTTTGCCTGGCGACTTGCATACTACTTTGATAGAAGTATAGAATAAAAGACGATAGAAGTCGCCTTGAAGTAGTACAGGACCCTTTTCTAAAGTCCGAGCGACTTTAGTAGTGCTGATTAAGACAACCCTCATTGACTAACATGGGATTTCACATGTCACGCGACTTGGGACCTCACAAGTCAGATCCCAAGTCGTGGCAGTGTGAACCAAGCCTGAAAGTTGGACCTCATATTGCCTACCCTGCTCTAATGAGGTGACACTCAAAGCTGATTGTTTCCATCTCCTCCCTTCGGAGACTAACCTAAACAGTAATGTGACCCACCTCTCGCACAAACTTGTCATATTTCCGTAGAGCAGCCAAGGATTAATAAACCCTCCTGAGCTGAGAAAGACAAAAATAATTTTGTGTTTTGCCTAATTACACAGTGCGCTGGCTGCTATTTAAAGGCAGTAAGTATAGAAAGATGGATGATCTGTCTTAACTATATGTTACATGAATTTTTTCTTTCAAACTGGTAATTTATGATGAGCACTATCACAAAATTGCTGAACATTTTGCTGTGATGAGATGAGGTTTTTTTTTTTAAGTTTATGCATGCAGGTTGCTATTTATCTCAAATGTGTATTTCCCTTGTATGTACATTTTATGTTGATCTACGCTAATCTTTCATATCTCTTGGCTCCCGAGTTCTATTCACACTTGTGCATCTTTACAGCAATTCACTGGGTGAGAAGCTGTACACGCAATTCTTGAGAAAGTCTGTGCAATTAGACGACTCTATGCAATCACTGGATTTTTAAATCTTGAGCGTTGGATAAATGCACAGTTGACATATGCAAGAATTAAAGTGGAACTGTTGCCTGTAGCAACCAATAACAAATTTTCTTGTATTGGCTAGAAAATGAAAGTGAATGCCATACTGGTTGGGAAAGTGAAGACAGAGGAAACGCAAACCAGTCAGCAATTATCTGTAATTTTATATATCAGCCTTTCTCAAACGTTTAAACAAGGCGCAACCCGTGAAATAACTTTCAAGTCTCAAGGGACACCTGCTGCTAATACAGCTCACTGATTATTGGCGTTGTGGTCAGTGTGGATAAATGCTTCTTACATTTGTGGTCAGTTGGAAAGATCCCCTCCTACAGATAGCTAAAAAGATCAGTGGCGTTGGTGGTTATTTATCTGAGAGGTGGAAATTGCTCTAGGAACCCCTAGTAACCTCTGGAGGTACTCTAACGTTCTACAGAACCCTGGTTGAGAAAGGCTGTTGTATACTATGAAGGGGAATGTTTCTTCTAGTTTGTATGGGCAATAGCTTCATTTTTTTTGTCATTAGTCTAAGGTAGGGGTCTCCAAACTTTCAAAGCAAGGGGCCAGTTTACTGTTCTTCAGGCTTTAAGGGGTCTTGACTGTTACCAGTGGGAGTAGAAAATGCCCTGGCATCAGTGCCTCATAATTGATTTAAATGGGAGGAATAGTGCCCCATTGTTGATATCAATGAGAAGAATAGTGCCCAACTGATGGTGCCAGTTTACTGTTCTTCAGGCTTTAAGGGGTCTCGACTGTGGCCAGTGGGAGTAGAAAATGCCCTGACATCAGTGCCTCATCGTTGATTTAAATGGGAGGAATAGTGCCCCATTGTTGATATCAATGAGAAGAATAGTTCCCAATTGATGGTACCAGTTTACTGTTCTTCAGGCTTTAAGGGGTCTCAACTGTGGCCAGTGGGAGTAGAAAATGCCCTGACATCAGTGCCTCATCATTGATTTAAATGGGAGGAATAGTGCCCCATTCTTGATATCAATGAGAAGAATAGTGCCCAATTGATGGTGCCAGTTTACTGTTCTTCAGGCTTTAAGGGGTCTCGACTGTGGCCAGTGGGAGTAGAAAATGCCCTGACATCAGTGCCTCATCATTGATTTAAATGGGAGGAATAGTGCCCCATTGTTGATATCAATGAGAAGAATAGTGCCCAATTGATGGTGTTAGTAGGGGGAATTTTGCTCCATATTTGGTGTCAGTTGGTGAAATATGCCCCAAGGGCCAGATAAAGGCAAGCAAAGGGCCACACTGCAGTTTGAAGACCACTGGTCTAAGGCATCTTGTGCAGAATGAAATGAGTGTGCCTTATTATTGTCAGTTTGAAGTCCTCTGACATTCACGTATACCCCTGCTATCCGCTGCCAATTTGTGGTAGCTAGGGGATGAAAAGAAGCAAGAAATAGGTCATGTGATCTTTCATCAACTATGAATAGTCCATTGCTCAGTCCTGTTATAGTAGCCCGAGAAATACACATATATATCATTTGTGCCCAGAATATTAATATTACATAAACCCAAAGCACCAACATCATAACTGAGATACAGGGGTCCTCAAACTATGGCCCTCCAGTAGTTCAGGAACTACAATTCCCATCATGCCTAGTCATGTCTGTGAATGTCAGAGTTTTACAATGCCTCATGGGATGTGTACAGGGTGGGCCATTTATATGGATACACCTTAATAAAATGGGAATGGTTGGTGATATTAACTTCCTGTTTGTGGCACATTAGTATATGTGAGGGGGGAAACTTGACTGTAAGTGTCTGTACTGATCCGTACTACCCTTAACATCAAGGACTTGATGACCTCCCGGTATCAAACTCCTGGGGACATAGAGTCAATACTACAACCACGAAACCCAAATACATTATAATTATAAGACCCGTGTTTACTATATATACACATAAAGAGCCCGATGATATTGTCCTGACTCGTTACCTGATAAGTATCAACTACTTTCTAGTGTACTGGATAAAGAACGAAGAAAAGTAGGGGATCGATGGTGTTTAACCGTCGCCTATCGTCCCCATATGCACTTACAGTCTCCTGAAGTTTGACTGTTATTATTCCGT
>BLSH010291330.1:1997115-2038671 GCA_018402905.1 Glandirana rugosa | reverse complement strand
TCATTCTGTAGGGCAATGAAATATGAAATCCCTGACAAGTCTCCTGAGGGACTCTGAGTCCCAATGGAGTGTGGCAACAAGAACGTTGGGCCCTCCAGAGACGAAGATGCTGTAACATTGCATCATTAACAGCAGGAGGGGTGTGCCCAAGGAAACATGTCTCTGGGTAGCACCTTTCATTAACCCCACACATTCTGTGTCAATTAGAGTTTGTCATCTGTCATGTATTATAACACCTTCACTACTAAAGGTATCGATGACAAGTTCTTTATCTCCTGACTTTCGATGACTTGTTCTTTAAATCCTGGCTTTGTAATAAAACATTGTAGAAAATTGTTCTTGTATGTTCGAAAAATGATTCTCTTATAGCACCCAAAATCTTATTTATCAAAGAGTGCTCCTTGTTAACAGCAAGAACCCATAAAAAAGTAATCAGATGTCAGTGATAACAGTGCAGCATGGATTCTGATTGATGGCTATAGGTTACCAAGCTAAGACTGATGATTATGAACTTAGTCACCTAAGCCCTCGTGGTTTATGCTGCTCAATTCAGATTTCGGGAGATTTTTGGTAAATGAAGGCAGTACTTTGCTTGCATGTTGACTGAAGCGGAACCAGGCTTCTTTGGGCTGGGTTCACACTTTATTTACGGATTTGCGGATTTACCCGCATCCAATTTGCATGACAGGAGAGTGTGACCGGCTCGCAATAGAGCTGGTTCACACACCTCCATGGGGGCGGTGGTCCGCATTTGGAAAGGGCCCTGTGCGTCTTTGGTTCCAATTCAGGTGCAAATTCAGGCAAAAATTCGGACAAGATTTGCACCTGAATCGGTGAATATGGAGGCACCGGATCCCCTGCTGTGAGCCGCGGATGCGTATGTGAACCCAGCTTTCATAAAGAAGTCCAAATTATAATATTTATTTCAGTAACCAATAGAAACAATCAAATTTCCCTTAAATGAGAAAAAAATATGATTTGTTGCAAGTGGTAATTGTTCTTCACATACATATCTTAGTAAAAAGACCCTGTCATCTTGCCCATTTAGGGTGACAAGATTTCTTTAAAGCCCCAACCAAATTATTCTCATCTCCAATCCTTCCTCCATCACAGTTGCATCAAAATATCAAGTGTTTGCTAATGTCGGGGATTACAGGAGGATATAATGTTGCCCTTCTATCATGTTGCCATGTTTGGGCCTAATACTTGGCCTCTCTGGCCTGAGCTCAACATCATTGACGTAAGTCACATGCCCCTCCATACATGGAAGCACTATGTTTTTTGCGGCAATTGCAATTATTGGAAGGAGTGAAGAGGTAGCGATGTGAGAGAGTTTAAAGTGGAACTTTACCCATAACAACTTGATAAAAAAATAAATAATGTCCTTTAACAAGGAACATACATTCCACATTAATAATTATGCTACCAAAATGAGTGTGTGCTGTATATTGCCTCCAGCATTGCTCCTGTTTCTTCTTGCTGAAGGCTGCCATTTTGCTGAAGCCCAAACCTTTAGGCCAGGGGTAGGCAACCTCAGCCCTCCAGCTGTGGTGAAACTACAAGACCCATGAGACATTGCAAGACCCTGACAATTACAAGCATTACTCCTAGAGGCAGAGGCATGATGGGATTTATAATTTAACCACAGCTGGAGTGCCAAGTTTGCCTACCCTTGCTTTAGGCTGTCAGCAGATTGACCTCTACATTTTTGGCACAGTACTGAAAAATAGAGAGCTACTGAGCATGTGCAGGGTGAGGCAGTGTGTTACTGGATTTTAAAGAGTATAGGCATTCATTTTAATGTTTTACATGGCTATATCTGCAAAAGGGGCCAGCATGAAATGATCTAGCAGTACTTAGTTTTCTGAGTTAAGTTCCACGTTAAGTAGGTTGTAAATTGAGGAGAAACTTGAAAGTGCCTCTGTCACTTTGTCCTGAATGAGCAAGAGTCTCTTTAAATGTGTCTTTTTTGTGCATGCAGTGTGTGCTGTTTAGGAACAGTGATAAAAAAAACATTGTTTTATTTTCTTTATTCTTAAAGCGGTAGTAAACCCATTCATTTAACAGGTTAAAAACCAGTCACATTTCCGGCATGTGCCGGAAATGTAACACTCCCATTGGTTGTGCTCTAAACCATACTGTCAAACCATCCAATGGCTGGTGTCATAGCTGATCACATGTGCAGCATCATGGCAGTTGTAGATTAAACAGAGGCCAAGATGGCAGCTTCCTTGGCTGAAAATGATAGGAGGGTTTACTACCACTTTAAGCCTCGTACACACGGGACGACGATCGTACATACGATCGTGTCAAATCGTATGTTGGATAATGTAACTTGCATACTGACTGCACTACACGATCGTACGACCACAGAAAGAACATTCAGGTGCATGTAATTAGCATCCGACCGTTCCTGACTTCGGAGCATGCGTGTTTTGCACAATACAACTTGTTGTACCAACTGCTCTGTACACATGATACAACGGTTGTATGACCGCTTGTTGGTACGACCAAGTTTTCTAGTCTGCTCATACAACTCCCCTTGTACGACCGTCGTATGTCGGCTGTTCTAATCGCGCATACGATCGATTTCGCATACAACGGTCGTTAGTACGACCTGTTGTATACGATCGTCGTCCCGTGTGTACGAGGCTTCAGTCAGTGACTTAGATAATGTATTTCTTTAATATTTAATCTAGGCATCCTATCCACCTTTGATGGTGCTAATTTTAAAAATGAACTGTGGATTGCATTCAGGTTGCCACCATACAATATAAACATGGGTTGACCTCTTCAAATAGCCTTACTTTGCTCCTTTGCGCTGCTATTTTTCTTGTTTGACATAAGAAGGCCCTCGGGCACCAGGCCTGGCAGTTTACTGTTGAGATTTTAGACTACCTGGTCGCGTACTGAAGCCCCATAGACTCTAGACTAGTAGTGATCAACCTGCTAAATTTTGAAGGCCTGGTACTGTAGGTGTTTTCTACAAGTTGAGCTATCAGATAAACTATGGTACTTAGTGTCTGGCACAATTAGCAATGTCTATGAAGGTTCTAGCAGTAGCTTTGAAGGGGAACTTTAGTCAGGATAAAATTGCCAGTAAGGATATGGAATGTGTACTCAGAATATTTTTTTTTTTTTTCTTAAAGTGGAAATAAACCGTGGTGAAGGTGGCCAGCATTTTCCATAATGTGCAAGGATGCACAGCATGCTTAGCCATTACGACACACTTACAGTGCCTTGAAAAAGTATTCATACCCCTTGAAATTTTCCACATTTTGTCATGCTACAACCAAAAATGTAAATGTATTTTATTGGGATTTTATGTGATAGACCAACACAAAGTGGCACATAATTGTGAAGCGGAAAGAAAATGATAAATGGTTTTCAAAATTTGTTACAAATAAATATCTGAAAAGTATGGCGTGCATTTGTATTCAGCACCCTTTACTCTGATACCCCTAAATACAATCTAGTGGAACCAATTGCCTTCAGAAGTTACCTAATTAGTAAGTAGAGTCCACCTGCGTGTAATGTATTCTCACTATAAATACAGTTGTTCTGTGAAGCCCTCAGAGGTTTGTTAGAGAACCTTAGTGAACAAACTGCGTCATGGAGGCCAAGGAACACACCAGACAGGTCAGGGATAAAGTTGTGGAGAAGTTTTATGCAGGGTTAGGTTATAAAAAAAAAATATCCCAAGCTTTCAACATCTCACGGAGAACCATTCAATCCGTCATCCAAAAATGGAAAGAGTATGGCCCAACTGCAAACCTACCAAGACATGACTGTCCACCTAAACTGACAGGCCGGGCAAGGAGAAGCAGCCAAGAGGCCCATGGTAAATATGGAGGAGCTGCAGAGATCCACAGCTCAGGTGGGAGAATCTGTCCACAGGACAACTATTAGTCATGCACTCCACAAATCTGGCCTCCATGGAAGAGTGGCAAGAAGAAAGCCATTGTTGAAAGAAAGCCATAAGAAATCCTGTTTGCAGTTTGTGAGAAGCCATGTGGGGGACACAGCAAACATTGGAAGAAGGTGCTCCGATCAGATGAGACCAAAGTTTAACTTTGGGCCTAAAAGCAAAATGCTATGTGTGGTGGAAAACTAACACTGCACATCATCCTGAACACACCATCCCCACCGTGAAACATGGTGGTGGCAGCATCATGTTATGGAGGTGCTTTTCCTCAGCAGGGGCAGGGAAGCTGGTCAGTGTTGATGGGAAGATGGATGGAGCCAAATACAGGGCAATCTTAGAAGAAAACCTGTTAAGCCTAGTACACACGGTGCGATGGTCGCATGAAAACGGTTGCATGTTGTATGATCATCCGACCATTAGTACTCGTGATTAGAACAGCTGATGTGTGACGGTCGCACAACAGAAGTTGGATGAGCAGACTAGAAAACTTTGGTTGTACAACAAGCGGTCATACGACTGTTGTACCGTGTGTACAGAGAAGTTGGTCCAACAAGTTGTATGTGCAAAACACGCATTCTCAGAAGTCAGGATCGCTTGGAAGTGTCCATTCGTGTAAACCTACGTTCCTAATTCACAAATCACAGCACCTGAACTTCCTCTTTATACGCTCGTAGCACGTCACCATGTTAGACTTGGTCGTACGATCGCTTAGTGCATGTCAGTATGCAAGACACAATAGCCAACATACGATTTTGGCCGTTCAGTCGTACGATCGTTGCACCGTGTGTACGAGGCTTTAGAGTCTGCAAAAGACTTTAGACTGGGGAGGAGGTTCACCTTCCAGCAGGACAACGACCCTAAACACACAGCCAGAGCTACAATGGAATGGTTTAGATCAAAGCATATTCATGTGTTAGAATGGCCCAGTCAAAGCCCAGATCTGATTCCAATTGAGAATCTGTGGCAAGACTTGAAAATTGCTGTTCATAGACGCTCTCCATCCAATCTGGCAGAGCTTGAGCTATTCTGCAAAGAAGAATGGGCAAAAATGTCACTCTCTAGATGTGCAAAGCTGGTAGAGACATCCCCAAAAACACTTGCAGCTGTAATTGCAGGGAAAGGTAGTTCAAGTATTGACTCAGGGGGGCTGAATACAAATGCACGCCACACTTTTCACATATTTATTTGTAAAAAATTTTGAAAAACAATTATTAATTTCCTTCCACCTCGCAATTATGAGCCACTTTGTGTTGGTCTATCACATAAAATCCCAATAAAATACATTTACATTTTGTGATGTAACATGACAAAATGTGGAAATTTTCAAGGGGTATGAATACTTTTTCAAGGCATTGCATCTCTAGATGTGCTCTCCTCCAGTGATGGGAGGTCTGAGCTTCTGGAACCCACTCCATACTCTCCAGTGCCATGCTATTTTATTCTTCCTCTGGGCTTGCCATCTTCTTGCTTCGTCCATTGGGAAGGCAGTGATGTAACTCCTACACAGTGGCATTGTTGGAAAACTTTTGTTGATCCTCTGACTCCAGCCAATAGGCTGCAGTTGCTGATCCGTGTATTCTGACAGCGGAGGAGTCCCACTGTCAGATTACAATGGCATTGCGGGGAGGGTTCTTCAGTTGAATGGGTAGGGGAACCTAGTTCTCGATTTGCATAAATTGTCAGCGGCAGGATCCATGTCGGCAGAATCGCCCATCTGATATTAGCATTACTGCATGCTAAAAAGTCATATAATCATATATCTTTAGACAAAGAAGCCAAAGTTACTCAGTCCTAATAATAAATGAATGCTCTCAATTTTAGATGCAGCAAATGTATATTATTCAGTTCAGTATGTAAATTAGCAATAAACCATCAGTTTCGCCAACAAGAAATTGCTGTTCATCTGCAAACTGGCTTAGTCTGTAGCAATGAGTGCCAGAGCAGGGATTAATGACTTTGGTTATCAGTCACACTGGGATCGATATTTTGGAATGGCACATTTAACGGGTTTCAGCAATACAGATTAGTTATTGTGAATTGAGCCCTGAGAGACCGTACAGCAGCGATAAGCTTTTCCTCTTTAGGAGGGTTTGTAAAAATGTAATGAAACAAAAATGGGGGAAGGGACATTTTGAAATGTGAAAGAGGTTCACATAGGTAATGCTAAACTGGCATTGTTATAATTGGTCCCTAAGTGTGAATGTTGTAATGCACAGACAGAGTTGCACTGCATATGCACCACATGGTTTATAGCTTTTGCACGCAGTGTCCCTTGGATATCTTGCTTGCCTAGCTGCTAACTCAGCCTCATTTTATAAGGGCCTGAAATACCAACTGCATCTTATGCCCCACAGCAACCAATCACATTCATCGGCCATTCTCCAAATTGAATCTTTCATAGCTGCAGCAGTGACCGTACTTATTTCAGATCCAGTGATTTACTAAATTAAAAAATCAATGCACAGTCGTGGCTCATGAACCTATGTAGTTGATCGTACATGTTCAATGCATAGGGTGCGTTCCTTGTTTGCTGTGCTCGGGTCAACATCCAAATATTGCTGTTGCTGCCTCCTGTTTCCCTAAGGTGCACCACCGAAAAGAACATGGCAAAAGCTGAAATGAGATTGAATAATGTGACCAGCTTGCTAAACAATGAAATGTGCAAGTGCCAAAATAAAAGGCATATTAAAAAAAACCTTGTATGCAATTTGTGGAAACCATATTGTCATGTAAATGGCTCATGGATGCTTTTTTACAAATGAAGATCTTTTATGATCCAGCCCCATCCCTAGACATCCAAATACGCTAAGTTGAGCTATTTCTCATAGTTACTTTTTTTTACCTTCACCAACCTTTTTTCAGTTGTGGCATCCTTTAAAAGTATGCAAAATCTGGAGGCACCACAGTCCATATGTAAAAAAGTACATTTTACTTACCTGTATCAATGAGAAATATGAGCCCAGCACAATGCAACTGCTTTTGTTGTACATATATAAATCCTGTATTATAATAATAATATTCAGGGGTCCCCCCATCGTATCAGAGCCCCTCTTCACATCAGAGTTCCCCCTTCACATTAGAGGTCCTCCACCATGCCAGAGGTCCCCCCCCATTAATCATAAACCCCCATTTCACATCAGAAGCCCCCCTCAGATCAGAGCCCCCTCATATATTTGAGGCCCCTCCATGCATGAGAGTGGACTTCTCTCTTCCCTTGAATGCTGGGACGGCCCTGCATGCCAACTGTTTCTGATCAGTTATGCATTGCCATGGTGCGTGGAGCTGGACCCATCACCAAAGCAAAGAATGATGATATATGTCCTGGTCCTAGAGCATCATTGGTTGTTATGGTGCTGGCAGCTCTCCTGCCTGCACCATAGCAACTCATTGCTGATCCTTGGCAAATTGGACCAAGTGCTTGTGACACCACAGAGGGGAACTCAGACCGCACCCTGGCACCCTGCTTATGAAACACTGGTCTAGAACACACCCTTCAATAACCTAGTAAAAAAAGCTTCCAGTACACTAACATACTATAGACTTGAATGGGAAGATACTGTAGGAGCAACATTCTGTTCAATTCTCTGATGTTAATTTATAGGCATGGCCAAGCCAGCACTAAATTCTTACCAGCCAAGTTATAGATAATGCAGAAGGCCGTCACCATTAGGTGATTTAAGAAAGCATCTGTGCAGTGCAGGGGGTGACTTAGCTTAGTGCATTTAGGAGTCTAGGTAGGAGGTCATGGCCAATTTTTTACATTTCTAAATTAGTCCTTTAAAAGAGAAGTATTGGAATCGCAAAAAAAACCCCAAAAAAATCATACTCACCTAGATGGCTGCAGCTGACCCCCGCCACCTCTAAGATTGCTCAGCTCTTGGTCAACTGGCAAAGAGCTGGCAAACTGCGCTGTGGAGGGGGCGGGAATGGCTGGCTCAGCCTCTCAGCGGCTCGCTGAGAGGCTGAGCCAGCTGCCAGTTCAGACTTCTGGGCGGATCCCAACCATATGGTTGGGATCTTTCCAGAGCCTGGACTGGCTCCATGACATCAGCAGACCCCGCTGTTGGCTGAAATTGGGTTACAGGAGTGCAGAAAGAACTGCACTCCTGTGATTCATTGGAGAAGTTTAGCCAAAAAAGCTTTGGCCCTACTTCTCCTTTTAATAAATAGTGAACTTTTGAATGCTAGAAGGGCAAAAACACTTCACTATTCATGTCTTCAATGGCAACCTAACAAAATCCTATTGTAATCCAGCATTGGAAAAACTAATTACAACCTGTTGTAGGAAAATGGCTCTTCTAACAGATGCATGCTTACAAATTTGAATTGTAACTCCTATGTAGTCACTTACATAATTACATAGTTAGTCAGGTTTAAAAAAGACACAAACCCATCTATTTTAAGCAATAGTAAAAAATAAATACATTGAAAACTTCCAAATACAGAATCCTATACCCACAGTTAATCCAGAGGAAGGAAAGAAAAGCTTAATAAAGCATGGTCCAAAACCCCTGTAAGCATAGGTTTACACTAGTGCTGCTGCATAATCATGTGTTTTTCGGTGCATTTTTGTAGCGCATTTTTTATGCATTTTTATGCTTCATGTGTTATTTTATAGGAAGAGGAAATTGGTTGTCAAACGCAGAACTCTGTCAAAAAAACGCCAAAAACGCATGCACATGCGTTTTCCATGCACTCCTATTGAAGTCTTAGGGGCCAAAAACACACAATGCTGCACCACAAGAACCACCTGCACCTTTTCCAAAATCGCACTACACAATATTGCATTGATGTGATGCACCATAGAGAATAATGTGATTTCCATTGTCATGCATTACAGCAAGAAGGCAGACACAAGAGAGATTGTACTAGTGTGAACGAGACCTAAAGCATGGTCACTTCCACTCCGCCTATGTATAATAGCCAATTAGGTTTGAGCATCATAAAATAAACTGATCTTGGTGCAGTTGCTCTCATTTAGCATGTTCTGGGCTGTCAATCAGTACAGCAATGGAGTGCTTGCCAGCGCACAGTTTGTGAGGGTGTTGGTTTTGGATCTGTAAATCAATTGCTTCCTCATTGCTAGGATCATATAAAAAGGTGACATTTAGAATGCTCAAAAGCGTATATATATTCCGTATTTAGTGTATTGCAAAGAATGAAATCTGCAGTAACCTAGCAACCAGCAAGCATTTTTATGATTTTTTTTTTTTTCCAGCTTCATGCGTCGTGATGTTTAACATGCATTTTTCGATGTGCTTTTTCCATTAATTTTCCTACGTTCTGTGTGCAGCTGCAAGCATTATAAAAATACGTATTTACACATATAATGCATTTTATATTCACTACACTTAGCACTTTTAGTATGCCCACATCTGTTTGATTCCTGTTTTCATTCTATACTAGGAAGACTGTAGTAGTGCTTTTTCTTAGTAAATGGCTATTAGTCATATTTTTTTCATTCAACCACCACCCTTTTAGATTCCTTTAATCAGCTCACGCTTTGTCACATTTCCTCTTGCTGTTTGTTTCACCGGCTTTCTTCTAAAACGTTGCGTCAACCTTTTTACTATGTCTCCCAAGCTTATTACTGCCGTCTTCGCTGTACTCTGGCTCTCCTCTTACGTAGTCTGCGTGTTCCCTCTCCGTCCCTGTCTGACCCTGTAATTCCTCTGTAGATGTAGTAAAACTGCAGGGATTTCACCCCCCTCCTCAACCCTTGCATAAGGAAGTCAAGTCTTGTCCTCAAATGAACCCCATAAAAAAAAAACCCACTCCCACTCCCTTCCAAGTAATAACAGAACTGCTTGCTAGATAAACGTAACTATAGGAGCCAGGCTGTATGTGTACATAGAGGAGAAGTGACACAAGAGATACTGGTATATTTAGGATATGCCGAAATAGTTATGTAAGTCGTTCTATAGAATGGTGGAAAGCAGTCATTATCAGGAGAAGGCTATATGGTCATACAAAAGGAGACTACGGAGGAGATTCTAGTATAGGTTATCTGAGGAGAAACTATAGAGAAACATAACTATAGGAGCCAGGGTGTATGTGTACATAGAGGAGAAATGACACAAGAGATACTGGTATATTTAGGATATGCCGAAATAGTTATGTAAGTCGTTCTATAGAATGGTGGAAAGCAGTCATTATCAGGAGAAGGCTATATGGTCATACAAAAGGAGACTACGGAGGAGATTCTAGTATAGGTTATCTGAGGAGAAACTATAGAGAAACATTACTATAGGAGCCAGGGTGTATGTGTACATAGAGGAGAAATGACACAAGAGATACTGGTATATTTAGGATATGCTGAAATAGTTATGTAAGTCGTTCTATAGAATGGTGGAAAGCAGTCGTTATCAGGAGAAGGCTATATGGTCATACTAAAGGAGACTACGGAGGAGATTCTAGTACAGGTTATCTGAGGAGAAACTATAGAGAAACATTACTATAGGAGCCAGGGTGTATGTGTACATAGAGGAGAAGTGACACAAGAGATACTGGTATATTTAGGATATGCCGAAATAGTTATGTAAGTCGTTCTATAGAATGGTGGAAAGCAGTCGTTATCAGGAGAAGGCTATATGGTCATACCAAAGGAGACTATGGAGGAGATTCTAGTACAGGTTATCTGAGGAGAAACTATAGAGAAACATAACTATAGGATCCAGGGTGTATGTGTACATAGAGGAGAAATGACACAAGAGATACTGGTATATTTAGGATATGCCGAAATAGTTATGTAAGTCGTTCTATAGAATGGTGGAAAGCAGTCGTTATCAGGAGAAGGCTATATGGTCATACCAAAGGAGACTACGGAGGAGATTCTAGTATAGGTTATCTGAGGAGAAACTATAGAGAAACATAACTATAGGAGCCAGGGTGTATGTGTACATAGAGGAGAAGTGACACAAGAGATACTGGTATATTTAGGATATGCCGAAATAGTTACGTAAGTCGTTCTATAGAATGGTGGAAAGCAGTCGTTATCAGGAGAAGGCTATATGGTCATACCAAAGGAGACTATGGAGGAGATTCTAGTACAGGTTATCTGAGGAGAAACTATAGAGAAACATAACTATAGGAGCCAGGAGGAGAAGTGACACAAGAGATACTGGTATATTTAGGATATGCCGAAATAGTTATGTAAGTCGTTCTATAGAATGGTGGAAAGCAGTCGTTATCAGGAGAAGGCTATATGGTCATACAAAAGGAGACTACGGAGGAGATTCTAGTACAGGTTATCTGAGGAGAAACTATAGAGAAATATAACTATAGGAGCCAGGGTGTATATGTACACATACACCCTGGCTCCTATACTAGAATCTCTTAACCACCTGCGATTTATTACCCCTTTAACTATTCATATGTACATTTTTTTTTTTAATACAATTACACAGTAATTTTTAAAATGTATTTTCTCACTTGTAAATGTATATTTTTTTCACTTGTAAATGTACCATCATTATCAACAGGAGAAAAATAAAAGAAAAACTGACGCGTTATAGGCTGCCCTAGTTCCCAAACTGAATAAAAAAAAGTTTATAGTACTCCTAATGAAACCCTGGCTCTATTTTAACATACTCATTATAATGGAAAGTACACTGGTACTGGTTTCATTAAAATAATACCTGGTAAGCCTGGCATGAAGATCCTTGCATAGGCAAACCCTGTTATGAGGTTACAACGCTTTTTTCCCTGTCTCCCAATTACTCTCCTTCAATGTTACCCTGCCACAGTTACTTTTATTGGAGCCTATAAGCAGCTAGGCTGATGCTCATTGCATAGGTATATGTCTGCCACCGTCACCATCAAGAAGCCAATCCTGAGCAATGATGTGTCAGTGCTAGAATGCATGTAGACAGGAAGTTGCAGCAAAACATACAGGAGATTAGCAGCACTGAGATGCAACAAAGGTAAAAACATTCACTGGAATTAAGCTTAGGGTAACACATATGCAGTGAGGGAAACACAGCGATCCTTGCATGTTTCCCACAACGCATTGCAATCACACTGTTTTTGCGATTCGCTGCAGGTGTCAATATAAAGTTAATGACATCCCAAACGCAGTACAGTTTGCCTGCACTGGATTGCATGGTACAAAATGACCATGCGATCCTGTTGTGGTGCGGCTCCAAAAAAGGTGCCTGCACTTCTTTGGTGCGTTGCGTTGTAATTTGAGCTCATTCAAAATGAATGGGTTCAGATTGCACTGCACTGAATCGCATGCGAATTGCACAGGAATGCGGTGCGGTTCCTGTGCGATTCACATGTGGGTGTTAGTGTGAACCGGGGCTAATAGAGTTTCGTAGGCATGCTTTAGAATTCAGTTGCGCCACCCCTTCCACAATCATGAGTCAACAGGTTCATGAGTACCTGTCCGGAACAGGTACGTGAAGTTATCGCAGGAGGTGGCGGACACATAGGGGTTGATTTACGAAAGCTAGAGAGTCCAAAATCTGGTGCAGTTCTGCATAAAAGCCAATCAGCTTTCAGGTTTTGTTGGCAAAGCTTAATTGAACAAGCTGAAGTTAGAAGCTGATTGGCTACCATGCACAGCTGCACCAGATTTTGCACTGTCCAGCTTTAGTAAATCAACCCCATAGGCTAAAGCTGGCTACACATGGATCAAAATTTGGCCCGTATAGCAGGGAATGGCTGAATTTCGACCCATGTGTGGGCAGGCTGGATGTACACTAGTTGATCTATTGATCTAACCATCCAGTCGGGTTTTTCATAAATGGTCAGTGCCGCAGGCTATAGCCGGCAACACTGATCATTGAACTCTGCCGGTATGGCAGGCTCCCCAAGGCTGTGTGTATGGGGGATCGGTTCATCTTTTTTTTTTCATTGAACTAAATAAAATATATTATGTATAGCCTGCCTAAGCCTTGATAATCTCCCTGTTCAGCCAGTGCACCTCTCCCAAAGAGACTTCAGTGACTGGAAGGGCCACCAGTCTGCCGTGTGAGCTGTTGGGTGGGTTTGGCTTGATGTTGAGGCACTAGGTCCACCTCACTATAGCTTGACAGTGGGTGGAACCTGATGGGGAAGCTAAGAGACTAGTTCCCCATAAAGTCTGCCTCACTTGTGATTGACAGCGGACGATAGTGGGTGGGTTCCATAGCTGCTGTGGGGCTTTCTAAAGGCTATGGAATCTGCTCCATGCTGCCCAGTCTGTCACAAAGGAGGTGGTCCTGATGGGGAATCAGTTTCTCAGCATTCCCGATTAGGCTCTACCTGTTGTCAGTGTGCAGTCCCGTGTCATTGGTTGCTAGGACACTGGGAGCATGCATCCTAGCAACCAATGAAGCAAATACAAATCACAACAGTAATGTTAACACACAACATTCTCAACCCTCGGATAACTCGGGCTGGTCTCTATATGCCAACTTCCAGTTACGTTCTCTATGAACTGGAGGTAATTCTTTTTCAGTTTGCCATAGTGACACAATGTGAAAGTGGCACAAATAAGAATTACCTGCATCTGGCAAACATGTTGGGACTGTTAATGAATCTTTCACAAAACTTTCTTTAATTCGGAGCATGACTTTTGAATGGGCCAGTAACACAAATGCTTTTTAAATTCTTCCCAGAATGTTTTTAAAGCAAAAAAAGACACATTTTTATGATACATGTTGCTTTGACAAGCTAAATAGCATCCAGTTTGAGTTTAGATCTACTTTAACCCATGTTATGGACAGATTGGAGGAGTAGGGAGGTATAGAGATATAGAAAGGGTCAGAGAACTCTGTGTAAGAATTTCAGGAATTTTAATGAAGTGTTCTATGAAAGTAGAGATGCATGCAGTAAAAATTCTTAGAGTGTCATTACTGAGTTGATCACCTTGAGTGGAGGCTCTAGGGCCTCCTGTACCTCTGCAGATTTAAAGAGGGCTGTAAATCTCAGAAATGAAATATGAATGAAGCATATCCCTCTATAGTGTGGACTTGTCTCAAGCCAGAGCACTAAGTGTAATTTCTGTCAGCTGCTCCATTCCTCTACTATCAGCATGAGTCACTTCTGACAAGTTTTCCTGACACCAAGAGAAAAATGGTGACAGGGGAGGGGCATTCAGCTGATTGACAGCCTCAGTTCTGTTCCTGTGAGCTGTGTGAATAGGAGTGTGTTAATTCCCTCCAATCAGCTCTCAGAGCCCCCCTCACTGAGCTCTCCACCCCCTGATTTTCAGAGCTGAGAGATCCTGTGTAAATTCTGCACTTTGAATGGCTGTAGATAAACAGTTACAACATATGTAGGAGCATTTGTTTCATCTCTTTGTATCACCTGAGACCAGTCACTTCACTGAATATATGTGATAGTTTACAACCACTTTAAGTTGTATGGTCCATCTGGATGGGGGGCACTCAGATGGAGGTAATTGGTAAAAATAGTGTACACAATACCAGATCTGTAAAGTGTAATGGAGCAGTGGAGGGCCCTTGGTGGAACTCGTGTCCACCTAAAGAAGTTTTATGAAGAACACTTTGGATGACAGTTAGGTACAGTTGTACTTGCACTCTTCCCAGTCTGTCCCTGCTGTCTGTGTTGAATTGATTCCCCTCTCTCCCCTGTGGCTCCAGGAACTTGAGGTCACACGAGGAGAGCAGACGCTCCCTGTACATATTTCTCTTTACTGCCGACATTATTTTTACGGCCACACCATAAAAGGATTGAGAATGGGGAATAATACAGAAGGAACACACTGTTCTGTATATTGATGCTTAGCATTGATGAACAGATAAAACTTATTGTACAATGTTATCTATAGTAATTATGAATATACAGTCCGTTTTTTCTGAGCATCTCTCCCCTTTTTCATAAACCTTCAGACCTGCACAGTGTTGAGCGTTTTGCCCCACACCTTTCTGCCAGGGTTATTTGTAGGCTGGGTGTGTGGAATGCATAAACTTGGCTCCTGTTTTGTCTGTGATCCAGGATTCCGTCATCGTTTATGTCCATCTACAGACATTACAAGGCTGTTTGCTTTAATGTGTCTACTTTGTGCATTAAATGTGCACCCTTTTGCACTAAGGAGTTCTTATTTTTGAAGCTGAACTTTAGGGCTGGGAGTGTTGGCAGCTCATGCCATAATAATATGCATGGCATACTGGCACATTATGGCCGACATACAGGGGTTGGACAAAATTATGGAAACATTTGTGGACATGGGTTTTGGAAAACTGAGATTAAGCTCTGTAGTTACTTTTTCAGCAGTTGTTTTCTTTTTTCGGGTCACAATCCTGTGCAATGTCCTTTTTGTCTTTCAGTCATTTGACCATGTCAACAGCGCTTATGCTTGGCAAACAACATTTTCCCAGAAACTGTATATGCCGTCATAACCTTTGATACTGTACCTTGCGCCACACAGGTACCAGCTTAGCGGGCACCAGCAATGCCTGTGCCTGCCAGTGAATGTTGAAAGTGAGGTTTCACTTATTTCTCATCAGACAGCAGAAGCAAAAGCATGTTACATCGCTTCCGCTTTCAACGGAAAACATGTCATCGTTTTCATACCTGCAAATCATGTAGAGCAGGGGTAGGCAACCAGTAGCCCTCCAGCTGTTGTGGAACTACATTTCCCATGAGGCATTGCAAGGCTGGTAGTTACAATTACTCCCAGAGGCATGATGGGACTTGTAGTTCTGCAACAGCTGGAGGGCCCCAGGTTGCCTACCCCTGATGTAGAGTTTTCATATTTTTGTCCAACCAGGTTGTACCAATTAGCTTGCCCTCCTCCAGCACTGACAGATCCACAGGTGCACCATTCCCCTTGCTGCTTTGTCCCTTGCCACTGACATCTTGCTCCCCCTTATCTTCCACAGCAGAAGGTTTCTTCGTCCTGACCTGGAATTTTATACATAGGCAACTCCTATCCTCATATTGATTAGTGGTTCCAAATTAATAATAACTACTGCAGTAGGAAACAGACACAAAAGATACACTCAGAATCTTTCCAAATAACTGTTCTGCGTTACTATGACACAATTGAAGGTTTTTAAACACATGATTACGTAGGTATCATATTAATATTACAATTGTACTTGTATGGTAACAAGGGGCGTAACATAGGCAAGCTAATTCTAATCAGGACTCGAAGGAATGCAAACATGTAATGAAAACATTATTAGTGCTGTCTGCACAGTGAGTGTAGTGGCAATACATACAAAATAGAATATAATAATATACAGAACTTACAAAATTCCCTTTACAGTCCATTGGGGTATTTGGGCCATTCATGCTTATTAGGGTTACATCGTCTCAGCTTGTTAAGGTCTAGGGAAGAGTAATAGCATTTTACTGTGCTCACCCATGCTCCAGCGGTGTACTGTCACTCTGCGCCATCACATTCAGTATAGGGCATAGGTCTTGATTATGTCAGGCCCTTAGACCAGTGGGACATGGAGGAGAAGACACTGCAGGGACTGGTCTAATCGTGTGAAGGATCGGGTAAGTAAATCTAAACAAGCAGTTAACCCACTGCTAGGACATTTTTCAAGTTTCCAGGAGTTGGGCCTTAGGACAATGCATATTGATGCACATTGACACTCATTCTTTAAACACATTGCATTGAATTATCCTGTTGCAAATTGGCCCAGGCAGTTGGTCTTCCGTAGTAAGGGGAGGACTGCGTCAGCTGAGGTTGACCACCATGCTGTCACTAGGAGGACTTTTGCTTGCTTCACTACCTGTTCCTAAAAGATGTCAAATTAGGCCTGGGAAGTTTGTAAATATGGTTTGGACCATATTTCACAGCAGTTACCACATAACTTATCATTTATGGTATAGGGTGAATCATTTCAGTGGCATAATTCTGTATGGTACTAGGCCAGCCATCCTCAACTAGGGTTCCTCTAGAGTTTGCTAGAGGTTCCTAAAAGCAGTAGCAAAGCCCGCTTTGTGATTTTTATCTACAGGTAAGCCTATAATAAGGCTTACCTGTAGGTAAAACGAATATCTCCTAAACGTGCACCACTTAGGAGATATTCACCCTGAATGCAGCCGCTGATGTTACAGTTGCATGCGCTTTGAAGGTCTGGTATACCATGCCGGACCTTCAGAGCTTCTTGCCAGAACTCAGGGCAAGTGACGTTATCGCGGCTCCGGCCACTTACACAGCCAGAGCCCGCAAACCTGGAAGAAAGACCGGGGGAAAAAAGTCCTCCGTGTCCTCTCAGCGGTGACAGCGCGCTGCTTCTTTCTAAGGTAAGTATTTCATAATGTGCTTGTATGCAACGCATACGAGCACATTATGCCATTTTCTTACAGATGTTTTTGATTTTTTTTTTAATTATGCAGTGGTTTACTACCACTTTAAGCTGTGCCCAATTGGCCTTCCAAATGATGCTGCCTGCATGGTTCTGGGTCTAACACCACTTGTCAGAACCAGCAGCATAACTCCAGTGATCTTTCTGGCTGTCTGTAAGGATGACATTTTGATCACTCACCACTGTTGGGAGTTTTCTTTCCTCTGACTTCCCACCAATTAATTCATTTTAACAGGAGTTTCCTGAGATCTGATTTTCTTTTTTACAGGTTCCTCTGTGATAAATAGGCTGAGAAAGGCTGACCTAGTCTGACCACATATTGTAATTCCAGTGGTATTTCTGCAAAACAACTAGCGGTTTTTAATAAAGGGGATACAATTCAAAAACTGCTGCTTTTTTATGGTTTTATATATATATATATATATATATATATATATATATATATATATATATATAAAATAAAGCAACGCTCTTTGCTGGTACTTCACTGCTTTCCATTGCCACATTATCATTGGTAATCTCTATTCAAAACTATGTATCGCCTGTTTTCACGTCTCCTTTTTAACTATGCTTAATCCATTATTTTTAATGCAGGGAACTAAATAATGTATTCTCCCCTCGAGGTGGTATAATTTTTTTATATCTAAGATTTTAAACTGTTCTTGTTGGTGTTTTTGTAACCTTTTTTACTTCTATTTTGTCTGAACATTTCATTTTCAATGCTTACCATTTCCTATTTTGGGGGGGGGGGGCGAAAGCCTGTTAGAAGTGCACTACTATGATGCACGGTTATGCGTTACACACATTGGTGTGCTGCAGTGCTATTTGGAGTGTGTACGCTGCAGAAAATGTTTGGTCTGTTGTGGTGCAGTAGCAGCCTATTCAAATAATGCACCACAGCGGATCAAGGTGGTGTGAATGGCCCCAGTGGCTCAGAAGTTATAGGGGACTCATACTTGACTAGAGGTCAAGAGCTTGTTTCTTTGGCTTGTTAAAAAAAAACATTTACATTACAAAAAAACTGAAAATAAATTAAATACTTTTCTATGAGAGGATAGGTAGCATGTGCATGTGTGTTTGCATGTTTGCAGCACTGTATGTCTTGTATTTGTGTAATTGTAAATAGTTTATATACACAGCATTCTTGTTCATTAAAGGCACGTTAATATGCTAATGGGTCATTTCCTCTGCTTTATTGCAAAAATTGGGCAAACAACAAGAATTATCGAAATATTTGGGATGCAAAATTGCATCTTCAGAACCCTAAACCTGCAGTTGATCCAGAGGAAGGGAAAATATCCTTCTTAAGCTGAATCCTCCTGGCCTGCCCTCCTTATAAATTAAATAAACACCTATGCAGAGTGAACATGTTCTATAGCACTGAACCCACTCAAGGTCCAATTAGATGTTAATGGCAACTGCCTTGATTATTCCTTTATTGACAATTATTAACCATGGCTGGGGGTGTTGGAGGCTGGGTTGTGGGATGTGATGAGATGTACTTTGGACCATAGGATGTCTATGTGATATTGTAATACTGCCATTTTATGACTGGTGTGAGCTGTAATAATGTTATTGGCAATTGCGAGTGAGTTCTACTGCATCTTCTCTGTACATCATTTCTTCCTTGATGGGATGCAACCTGTGGCCATGGAGAATTGAAATATAAGTTTATTAAAAGCTGAATCCTGTTTGCTTCAACCGGTAAAATAATTCTTCCTTATGCTCAAAGTCAGCCGGGTACTCCTTGGATCAACAAGTTACATTGCTGTTTCTAATAAATAATATTCATTATATTTTACTCATTGATTACTTTTTTTAAGCAATCTACTGAGTTGGCTAGAACTTTGGAGGACTAGGTTACGTTTTCACAGGCTTTTCTTTAAGGGCTGGTATTAACAGGCTTAGAACCTGTGTAAGTTCATTGACCAGTATACTTGACATGCAGTTGACCCAGTGGCATAATGTAGGTTGTCAGCGTTTGGGGCAAGGCAAGTAATTAGCACCCCCTAACCGGTAGACTTTTAGATAACCTCCACTCTGATCACACCTCCCAGATACCCTTACCCTGATCACACACTCCAGATACACCCACAACCTGATCACACACCCCAGATACCTCCACCCTGATCATACCCCCCCACTCTGATCACACACCCCCAGATACCCCCCACTCTGATCACACACCCCCAGATACTCCCCACTCTGATCACAACATCCCCAGATACACCCCCTACTCTGATCACACCTCCCCCAGTGTGATCACACCCCAGATACCCCCCCCCCCACTCTGCTCTGATAACCCCTCCCAGATACTCCCCCTACTTTGATCACACCCTAAAGATACCACCCCTCCGATTTCTTCTACTCTTATCACACACTCAGATTCCCTCCCCCATCTCTCCACTCTGATCACACCCCTAGATCTCCCCCCATTCCTTCACTTTGATTACACCTCCAGATACCCCACCAGATCCCACCACTCTGATCACACCCCCTCCCCCATCACACACACAATCCCCTACATCTCATCGGTCCTGCAGCACTAGGGATAAGAGGGTTAGCTGTGTCCCGTGCAGGCAGGAGAATATCTCCAGTAGGACACCCGGTGGTGGCGGCGGCAGCTACAGCAACCAGCGGGGAGCCTCCTCCGCCTGCCCTGTTTGCTCCCCTCTAAATGTTGTGCCAGGGGCGACCACACTCATCCTACCTCTGTATGGAAAATCATTATGTAGGTAGGTTGAAATGTGTGTAGTTAGTTCCAGCAGTTGGCCCATGTTGGGGAAGGGGTTGAACATTTTCAGGTCAGGTTCCCGGGTTTTTGGTTTTGGCGAGCCCACTTGTTATATAATGAGGGGGACTGCTAAGACCGGGCTCGCCGAGCGTGGAGCCGGAGTGGAGAACATAGTGCAGGGAGTATAGAGAGACCCAACCTGTAAGTGCGAGGACAGCGCTGAAGATACTGTGAGTAACGGACAGCATCCAGGTCATGGACAATGCCTATATGAACTCTCGCCTCACTGAAGTATGCCTGGGCCACTACATCATATTAGTTAGGATGAAGGAAAGGACATTGTTCATTCCGTACTATCATGCTGCATTTCTACAGTAAAAGTTATCTTAAAGTGGATGTAAACCCGAGTCATGGAATTTGAGTTTGGCACATAGATCTGCAGTATTTTGTTATCTCTATTTAAAGCCCTGTGTCCCGTAGCTGTCTCTTGCTGCATTCTTCTGTTATCAGCCTAACAAGTTCTCCGTCACATATTATAAAAGCAGCCGGCATTTTGTGTTGGGGAGGGAGCTATAAATAGATTAGCACAGCTTTGAATGATACAACGAACAGAGCTGAGAATCTCTACCTATGAGCAGTGGGGGTCTATGCCTTTCCTCCAACCAACTGTCTTGGCTGTGTGCCCAGGCTTCACTGCAATGCTAACCAGGAAAAGAAAATCTGCTAACACGAAGGGCACTTTCTAAACAGTATCTACAGATGATGACAGCAGATATGCATGTGAAACTTATTTAGGGAGGTTTGTTCCATCTCTGTGTATCATCTGAGGCTGTTCACTTCACTGGGTATATGTGAGGGTTTACATCCACTTAAACAGTTATAAGTCTGGTCTTAAGTTATCCAAAGGGGTGCATGTTGGTCCTGGTATATTCCAAAGAACCTGGGTCTTTAATGCACATATGGGGTATGGAGTAACACTACTATAAAAGGTTAACTCGGCAAGACAAAGAAGAGGAGTGCAGTTGTTATGGGTAACCAAGGGAAGCTACAAACAACCAGTCATTAAACATGGTACCTGGCAAGGTGGTAGGTCCTCCAGTAGTGAGGGTGTCGATGTTCTGGCTCCCTCCCTAGTGGTCTGTCCCCCATGAAAACCATGAGGAGAGTAGGGTTACGGAGATCTATGGCCTGGTCACGTGGTTCGGAAAGAGTTAAGTGACAACACGTATGAAGTCCATGATATGTGCTCGGTGGGACCCCATTCTGTTACTGGGAGTGAGGTAACAGCGGTACGATGGACTGGTGGAGTGGGCGCAGGCTCAGCAGCGTCAATGGGACAAGTCACTTTGCAGAGGAATTCTGTATTGTTACTGCACACAGTGAAAGCTCATCTCTGAATTGGAGAGCTGCCTTAATGTTAGATTCTTCACATGACTGCAGTCTCCTCCTGGTCCCGGGGATTGGTGAGTGTGTTCCGCACGAAAGGTACCCTTGCGAGTGGGCCCGCCCGCAAGTATCCTGGACAATATTCTGCTAATGCAACATTTGATTACTAGCAGTACATTATCTGCAACTATATCTGTGCTGGGACATCTACTAAGTTCTGGTTTCACCTGCGAAAAACATATAAATCCTTTGGGCTTCCAGGTTCTTTTCAAAATACTTTTGCATCATTATTACTATTATAACCGCTTTTACACCGCGCGCAGTATATTTACTGCGGAAGTGTGGATGTGTCCCGCGAATCGACGTAAATAAATGGCGATTTGCGGAGTGGCCGCTAAGGGGCGCACACCCGATGTCCACCGGCGAGCTGCGATGAGCAAGCAGAGCCAAAGAATGGGGAACCGCCGATGTAAACACGGCGGTTCCCCACTCTCTCAGTGGGGACATAAGAGATCTACTGATCCCTGTCACTGGGATTAGTTAGATCTGTTATGCCCATAACAGTCCAGCCCCCCCACAGTTAGAACACGCCCAGGGAACACAGTTAACCCCTTCACTACGCCCTGCAGGTTAACCCCTTCACTGCCAATAACATTTATACAGTAATCAGTGGACATTTAAATTTCTGATGGCTGTATAAATGTCATTGGTCCCAAAAAAGTGTCAAAATGGTCCAACATGTCCGCTGCAATATTGCAGTACCGCTAAAAATCTCAGATAGCCGCCATTACTAGTAAAAAATAAAAACCCCATAAATTAATTCTAATCATCCGTAAACGTGGCAACTTTTGCGCAAACCAATCAATAAACGCCGATTGCGATTTTTTTACCAAAAATATGAGGAAGAATATAAATCGGCCAAAACCGATGAAAAAAATGTTTTTTTTATATATATTTATTTTTTGGATTTGGATTTTAGCAAAAAGTAAGAAATTTGGGTTTTTTTGCAAAATTGTTGCTCTTTTTTTGTTTATAGCGGCGATCAGAAATGACGCAGAGGTGATCAAATATCACCAAAAGAAATCTCTATTTGTAGGAAAAAAAGCACGCAAATTTTGTTTGGGTACAACGTCGCACTACCGCGCAATTGTCAGTTAAATCGACACAGTGCCAAATCAGAAAAAAGTGCTCTGGTCCGTCCTAACATGGGAAATCCTTCCGGGGTTGAAGTGGTTAAGTTATAGAAATATGTAAATGAGGTGTTCTATATTTAGGGTTTGCTCAAATGAGCAGCAAAACACATTTTGCAGGCACTGCTCACTGCTCTGCAATTCCTCTACAGCTAAAAGAGCTTTGCTGCCCCATTGATATGCTGCTTTCAGATCGCCATTCAGACGCAGAAATTGGACTGAAAATGGCGCATTCCCGTGCATTTTCTCACTACCAGCATCCTTAACTCAGAATATCTGCTCTTTGTATGAATGATAGCTGCAATCATCCTTTGAGATGAATGAAACCTTTCACTGGTGCAGCAAACTAATGCTAGCCATACACGGCTAGAATTCTCTAGTTCAGCCCATGGACTGAACGGGAGAAAATTAAATAGATTAAATGAATAGATTTTGTGTGAACCTCCAATGTTGGCTTCTATGTTCAGGCACCCATGGCTACCTGACTCTGTGAATTCTGACGGATGCATTCACTATTTAGCCCATATTTTTCCACCCGACCCAATCAATATTCCATTCGCAGTTTGTCGAGCTGGGTGCTGACTGGGCTAGCCTGGCTTAAAATGTTAATTTTCTAGCTTTTTCAAGCTTAAAGCTGAAATTCAGGTATGAATTTTATTGCATAGTTACTGTAGTCCAGCTCGGACCAATCGACCTATGCATATGTCATACCTGTGGGACCAATATGGAACCGGAGAATCACATTAGTCACAACAATTACAGTGATCACTTGAGTGGATGCCCTACTGCATAGTAATTACAGGGGCTCGCTCGCTGGGCACAGGCACCATTCACAGAAAACCTTACATTTTTCTCAGTGATGTCATGATCTGCACCTTGTCCAACCAGAAAACACTTTGCTTTTATTGAGAAAAATGTAAGGTTCTGTACGTGGCAAGACCCTGAAAACTGCAGCAATCACTGTAGTAGATGAGACTACTACAGTGATTCTTTGCTTCCCTAGTGGTCTAACAGGTATGATTAATGCATAGTTTCCTAAGCTCGATCAAGGAACCTATGCAATCCATGCCTGGAGTCCAGCTTTAGGGTGTAGAATGGTGAGCTGTGTCTGTAGTATGCATCTTCCCACTTGTCTAAGTTAGCTTAGTGTGACGGGGAGCCTTGACCACAGTACTGGATGAACAGAATTACAAACCTTTTAGAAACGGGTAAAACTGTTTCCATATGTTTCATCTCTTATTCAGATGTTAGCCTTGAGGACTTTAAAGTGATTCTGTTGTCATCTATGCCGCTATCTATGAAAAAAAAAAGCAAGTCCTAAGCATCATGTAAAAGTACTTACGGGTAGCACAGTTATGAGCAGGACAGTGGCAAAGTGGTTAGCACTGCCTCCTAGCAGCACTAGGGCCGTTGGTTCAAATGCCAATCATGACACTACCTGCCTAGAGTTTGCATGTTCTTCCTCTGCCTGCATGGGTTTCCTTCCACACTCTGAACACTTGCTGGTAGGTTAATTGGCTCCTGTCTAAATTGGCCCTATTACATGTATAAATGTGAGTTAGGGACCTTATTAAGCTCCTTGAGGGACAAGGACTGATGTGAATGTACAGTATAAATGTAAAGTGCTGTGAAAATTGTCCAGGAGTCAACATGTCCAGTCTTTGTTCTCACCATTGCTTTCTAAGGCCCCTTTCACACATACGGACCATTGATCCGTTTTTCATCCATCCGTTGACGGATGAAAAACGGACATCAATGCAACTCTATGGAAAAACGGATGACAACGGATGATCATTCATTTGCATCCGTTTTCATCCGCTTCCGTCAACTTCCGTTTTTCTGAATGGATGAAAGCCCTATTTTTCATCCGTCAAAAAAAATGGATCGGACGAAAAACGGCTGTAAATGGACAAACGGTCAGTTTTTCATCTGTTTTTGCATTGGTAGTGGGTGTAAAAAAACTGATGAAAAACTGATGACCACAGATGAAAAAACGGATGAAAAACGGATGAATACTTCATCCGTTTTGATGTGACGGAACTGATGAACTGATGAATGGTCCGTATGCGTGAAATGACCCTAAGGGTGCCATGGTTGCCCAACATTTTTAGGTGTGTCCCCCACTGAGCTCTGTGGTAGTTTGATCCATTAGGTGCTAGGTCACTGCTGTCCCATGTAACGATGTAGTGGCCAATGAAAGGAACCGCAGAGTTGGATAGTAGAATAGGTTATTGCTTTGGTAAAGAATGAAGATTAGACTCTGTCTGGACAGGCAAGTATTCACGTTGATCCGGACTCACAATTTTTCTCATGGCAGCTGGTTTTTCTTTTTAAAGGGTAGCTGCTGTTTAAAAAAAAATAGCTGTCAGTGCTTCCTCCACTCTTTTGAAGGAGATACTCACAAGGACCTCGTATGTAATATGGACCCACTCTCCACTGTTGACCTCTGCTGCAGTGGACAGGGTCTGCAGCTAGTCTGGAGTTCCTAACTGCAGTAAACTGGCATAGCTCTGGGCTATAGAAATGATGTTCATTTGAGTAGTCATTGTCTGGCTCTGCAGAGGCTTGGCAATGAAGAGGGTGTTTAGGTCCATCTGAGGTCTGCATGTCAAAGGTTTCTTCAAGAAGGGTGGGTAAGAGGCACTAACAGGTGCGGCAACACTTGTGAACATAATTTTTCACTGTCTCCATAATGATTTTGCACATTGAAACAGAGTGTAAACAAGGATGTCTTTTCTCATAGCTTTGCTTCTGTCTGGTTTTTATAAAAATCTTAAAGTAAACTTGTCACAAGAGGAATACGGGGGCTGTCATTGCTGGTCTGCCAAAAGCTCTAGTTGCCTGGATGTGATATTTTCCGAAAAAGTCACCCAGAACAAGTAAGCAGACAAGTTAAAAAAGAAAAAGAACCTTACTGTTAAGCACTCTACAAAACACCATTGAGTCTCTTTTCCTAACATCTGTCTGCTTTTGTATCCGTTTAACCCAATTAACCTTGGCATAGCAGCCAGCACTATGGACCCCGGTTTTGGAATTTTTGCATGCAGATCAAGTCCTAAGAATCCACAAGAAGTCCAAAGGAAAGCAAAAGATTAGCACGGCAGCCAGGTGTTGTGTAATATTTCATATACATATATGCAGTTTTTATAATATGTACATTGGTGTACATAGGCCATAATTTCTGGTCTAATGCAGCTGGCAGGCAAGCTGAATTATATATCAAAGGCCCACAGTTACTTGCAGGGGGTTGTAGAATGTAGATTGGGTGGTCAGGTTTCAAAGGAATAGTAGAAAAAGTATTTATTGATGCTAATTAGACTTGAAGGGGTTCATTGTGGCTTGTTTATCTGGTAAACACTAATGTGAGGTTAGGAGAAACCTCCCCCCCCTTCAGTGTGAGACTAGCACTTAAGTGGACATTCAAGCTGGAAGTGTCAGTGCAATCTTTCTCCATGAAGATGAGGGCACAGGTCTAAATATGGTCTAGTTGGAATGGGACTCTGAAGGCTACTGATCCTTATCAATATTTACCTCTGATGGATTTTGATCATCCATCGCAAATATTATGAACTTTGTTTTTTTGTATTGGAAGTCAATAAATGTTACTCTCTGGAAGAACCGACGAGTGATGCGGAAAATTAACCATTATAATAATAACTAAATAATAACATTCATTCCTCCACTACTAGGAAAGGTTCACCATTGCTGTCTCCAAGCAAAGCCACACATGAAGTTCTCATGGGTGTTCACTGATCGCCAACACACAAGGCTTGATTTGCTAAAGGCTAATAGACTGTGTGCACTTTGAAGGTGTAGTTGTTACAGAGCTTAGTAAATGAGGTAAAGTTCGGCTGACGTCCATCATCCAATCATGTGCAAGCAAAAATGTATTTATTTTATTTTTTTTCATTTTATTTGCATTGATATTCTTTGCAAAATTAAGCTTCACCCCATTTACTAAGCTTTGGCGCAAATGCCCTTGCACAGTGCAACATTAGTAAATCAATGCTACTGCTTCTCTAAGGTCCACTAATGTTAATTTTCATGAGATTGATCATATGTTAAATTCTTAAACGGGGGGGGGGGGCATAGTACTCTGATTACAGGCCTCAGATATGTAGATTTTATCCTATCAGTGTGCACATTGCCCATTACTAGGTGTAGCTTTTAGGGGCACAGCAATGTAGTAGACATTGGAGGGTTTTTAGCTGTAGATTGTTGGTGAATATTAGGAATGAACTAAGCTGTTAAAGTTGGCAATCGTGAATCTGTTCCAAGCAGGAGTTTGATGAAAGCAGTATGCTTTAAATGGGTTAGCGATGTTCTGTGGCCTTCACGCCTCTCCAGTGCATTGAAAGGTGGCACATCTAGATTGATTGGTTTTATTTGTCTGGTAGTGGCTAAGTGCTAAAACTGTCATTCATGCCTCCTTGTTTTAGACCCCTTAAAAGTGCACGCATTGCTGAAAACCATAGCCTAATCTGTTCTCAAATATAGTGTCCTTTTTACTGTGCGTCTCGTATTGGTGAGAACAAGCTTTACAGCCCTTTTGGTCTTCTGTGTTGAGGAACAGACAGCAAAGATCATCACGTGTGTTGCGGTGCCATTCATAGAAAAAGTGACGGCAGAAAAAGACTGAGTAGTCCATCGAGTCTGCCCTTTTTTGTTTTTTTTTTTGTTTTTGTTGTTTTGTTTTTTCCCATTAACCTTGTTGTCTGACTATAGATTTATGTTTATCCCAAGCATGTTTGAAGCCATTTACTGTTGACTGTCTCACAGCCTCTGTTGGTAGTTTATTCCAATCATCAACCACCCTTTCAGTAAAATAATACTTTCTAAGATTAGTTTTGAACTTCCCTCCAGTTAGTTTGAGGTCATGTCCCCGTGTTCTTGATTTTGGTTTCATATTGAAAAGACTGCCCTCCTGAACCTTATTTCACCCCCTTGATTTATGTAAAGTTTTCAATCATGTCTCCCCTCTCCCTTCTTTCCTCCAGACTGTACATATTAAGTTCCTGAAGTCGCTCTTCATATGTTTCATCCCCCAGACCTTTCACCATTTTTGTTACCCGTCTCTGAACTCGTTCTATTTTATCAATATCTTTTTGTAAGTGAGGTCTCCAGAACTGGACACAGTATTCTAAGTGAGGTCTCTCTAAAGATCTATATAGAGGAATCAGAACCTCCTTCCTCCTGCTGGTGATTCCTCTACTGATACATCCCAGAATTCTATTTGCTTTTCCCACCGCCTGGTCACACTGTTTGCTCATTTTGCAATCATCTGAAATAAGCATCTCCAAATCTTTTTCTTCTGTAGTGCTGGCTAACACTGTACAGGTGGTTCCCTGTTTCATTACAAAATGTAGGTAACATCTGGTTTTCCAAAATGCTTTGGTGTGTTGGCAGCCTATTTATGTCATTGGCTGCCTTAACTCAACACTCATCAACACCCAACATGACGCACATTAATGCACTGCAAAATGTGGGCTTCTAAAGAAACCTTTCAATGCAGGCTGTCATTGCTGATTTCTCATTCTGCAAATGCTTGTTACCTGCTGTCATGCTGATCTTCCTACTTCAAATTTGTGAGTCATGAACCTAAACTCAGGATTCACATATGAACCTCTGACTTGTCAATGACTTTCCTGATCTGCGTACTTCAGAAGCTTCAGAGTCAGGATAACTAGAACCTATGGAAGAGGTCAGCAACGGTCCTGAATTTTTCCAATGAAAGATTTTCTTGAAATCATTGTATTTGTATAGCCATTATGCTGGCCACAGATCACAACTTAACTGTTCAAAATTACTCTAGATTTGCCAACAGTCATGTAATCTGAGGGTCTACCTAAACAACCTTCTTTTACGATGAAGAAGGCCCAGGTACTACAGAGTCGTTAGTAGATCTAAAGAAGACTATAGAGCTGGTCATACATTTTCATCTGGTTCCTGATGAACTGGCTGACAATTACTCAGTGGATGCCTCTGCCAACCCTGCTTCATTCAACAAAAGTTGATCAATCCACTTTTGTTGAAGGAACCTGCTGAACACTTTTGTCTGGGTAAAAAAAATATTCTGACAGCCGACCCGTGTTTCAGGGTATGGAAGTACCTGGCTCTTAGGGTATGGAAGAACATGTGCCTTGTTTCATATGCTAGCACTGGGCCAACCTTTAATCACTTGACCTCCAGAAAATTCACCCCCCTTTATGACCAGGCCACTTTACTCTACGGTACTGCGTTATTTTAATTGAGAATTGCGCGGTTATGCAAAGCTGTACCCAAATAAAATTTGTGTAAATTCTTTTCCCACAAATAGAGCTTTCTTTTGGTGATATTTGATTACCACTGTGTTTTTTTTTTTTTTTGCACTATAAACAAAAAAAGACCGACAATTTTGAAAAAAAAAAAATCCTTTCTGCTATAAAACCTATCTAATAAAAACATGTAAAAAATCGAATTTCTTCACAAATTTAAGCCAATATGTATTCTGCTACGTTTTTTGTAAAAAAAAATCCCAATAAGTGTATATTGATTGGTTTGCGCAAACGTTATAGCCTCTACAAACTATGGTCTATATTTTATGGAATTTTTTTTTTCTACTAATAATGGCGATGGACAGCGACTTATAGCAGGACTGTGATATTGCAGTGGACAATCAGACACTAAGGGATTGATTTACAAAAGCTTGAAAGTACAAAATTCAGTGCAGCTCCACACAGAAACCAATCAGTTTCAAGGTTTTATTGTCAAAGCTTGATTGAACAAGCTGAGGTTAGAAGCTAATTGGCTACCATGCACAGCGGCACCGTTTTTTGCACTCTCCAGCTTTAGTAAATCAACCCCTAACTGACACTTTTGACAGTGACAATGATACAGTGAACAGTGCTAAAAATATACACTGTCACTGTACTAACGACACTGGCTGGGAAGGGGTCAAACATCTAGGATGATCAAAGGATTAACTGTGTGCTTAGCCAGTGTTTTTGTGTACTGTATGTGCTGCTTTTAGTAGGGGAAGAGATGAATTTTAGGGACCCAGAATCCATCCCCCCCCACCCACCCGCCAGAACAGAACTCTGCCATAATTACATAGACAGATCCCCGTTCTGAGTCTCTGCCCGATGATCAGCTTCTGCTGTGAATAAGCACAGCGGATGCAGTCAGCATGTAAACTCATTTTTCTAAGCTGTACAATGATTTTTTGAAACTACCTGGGGCCCCTTGACTGTCTAGTATATTTTTTTTAGAAAGGCAAACTAACCCCATAAGCTGACTTTTTTGTAGCATAGGGATGGTTGTGGATCATTGTATCCCTGTACCATGAGTGTTGCAGAGAGGGAGCAGCTGACAGAACTGCTACACACAGAGGTTGATTTACTAAAGGCAAATAGACTGTCCACTTTGCAATGGATGTTGCTTCAGAGCTTAGTAAATAAGGGGAAGCTTCAATTGCAAAGAATAACCAATCACATGCAAGGAAAATAAAAAAACAGCATTTGTGCTTGTACATGATTGGATGATAGAAGTCAGCAGAGCTTCCTCTCATTTACTAAGCTCTGGAGCAACTGAAGAGCGAAAGGAGGAAATCCCTGATCCACCACATAGGTGGTCAGAAGTGAAATCCAGCCAGGCCACGCCCCCAACGTGTTTCGCTCCGCCCCTCTGAGCTTAATCATGGGGATCATCTGGAGCAACTGCACTTGCAAAATGCACTGTCTCTTAGCCTTTAGTACATCAGCCCCACAGTGTTCTCCTTATAGTGATCTGGCCTCAGTAATACGCATTTGCTAGGGACTACTGCATTTTTACATTCTCATTATTCTGGGAGAGGTGATATTAAACACAACCGCACAAGTATTCCAGTATGGAGGGTTACCTGAATGTATAAGCTGGGCAGAGAAAAACAAGTGCAATTTCATTTTGCAAATTGCACTTCTTGAATTATAGGGGATTTCATTTAATGAGCTGCTCTGAAAGAATTGAATTGATCCTTTTATAATCTTTATTATATGGGAATTGGTGCCTTCAGAAAGGGTTAATTTTTTTCATCCTCTGAACTATGAATATTTTTAAGAATAATTCAGAATGTGTTAAGCTCAAATTAATGATGAATAGCTGTCTTATTGAATATTAGATTTGGCTTAATATTGCTCTGGATTATGGTCGAGTTGGTAGACTACTTCCATATCACTAATGCTTTTTTTAGGAACATGAGTTGATACAAAATATCGGTATATATCACAGAGGCACACTTTCTCTGTCCCCACAAACACCCAGTCACGTTTCTATGGTAACACTCCTGTCGCCGGCCGTCATGGTAACCGTCTGGGGCTCCCGTAACCACGGCGACGTGTGTGCTCCCCCCTCCCATGCACACATACACTCTTAGAGGGAATTCCCTGCCTTTCCACTTGATTTAAAGGAGCAGCGAGTTGGTTTTCGACGTTGCTGAGACAAATTGGCGTTTCATATGTCCCTCATTGTCTGCTGAATAGCAAATAGGAATTGTAAAAGAAGTACTTTGTCGGCAATCCTTTTTCATTTGATTGTCTCCTCTTCATCTTTAATCACCATTTTTCTCCTGCAAACGCTGTGCACGTAATTTCTTATAAAACCACGATCTATGTATGCTAATGATATTTACTTCTTTCTGCCTTTCACCAGTGATTTACCTCTGCATTTATGTAGGTGCAGCACAATCTCTTTATGTCCTTTGTTACTTCCATCAACCTGTTGCAAGCACTGTATTTTATTCTTTCCTACTGCTCGTGGCCAATTTATATATTTATTTCAGGTACTTATTATTATTTATTTCAGGTACTTGTATAGCGCTGTCAATTTACGCAGTGCTTTACATATACATTGTACATTCACATCAGTCCCTACCCTTAAGGAGCTTACAATCTAAGGTCCCTAACTTACATTCATACATATACTAGGGCCAATTTAGACAGGATCTAATTTACCTACCAGCATGTCTTTGGAGTGTTGGAGGAAACCGCAGTACCTGGAGGAAACCCACGCAGGCACAGGGAGAGCATGCAGACTCCAGGCAGGTAGTGTCGTGGTTGGAATTCGAACCAGCGACCCTTTTTCTGCCAGGCAAAAGTTCTAACCACTACACCACTGTGCCGCCCAGGTACTTATATAGCGCCAACATTTTTCATACTGTACATTCACAGCAGTTCCTACCCTCGAGGAGCTTACAATCTAAAATACCTAACTCACATACATACTAGGGTCAAGTTAGACAGGAACCAGTAAGGCTACTTTCACATTGCAGCGGTAGCCGTGGTCGCGGTAAAACCCCTCTAGTTTTAGCGGAGTTTTGTCGGCGATATGGCTCTGCTATGCAGGCGGGAGCGCGGCGCTTTTAACCCCCCACAAGGGGTTAAAAGTGCCGGCGCTCCGTGCTACCGAGGTGGTGTGCAGCCACTTCGGAAGCACTTGTCATTCATTTCAATGGCGGGGCGATAGAGAAGTGGTATATACACCGCTCCCCTCACTGCCCCAAAGATGCTGCTTGCAGGAGTTTTTGTAACGTCCCGCAAGCGCACCGCCCCAGTGTGAAAGCACTCAGGGCTTTCACATTGGGGGGGGGGATTTTTGAGGAGCTTTGCAGATGCTATTTTTAGCTAAATAGCGTCTGTGAAGCGCCTCAGTGTGAAAGGAGCCTAAACTTACCAGCATGTCTTTGGAGTGTGGGAGGAAACCAAACTACCTTGAGGAAACCCAAGACCCAACACTGGGAAAACATGCAAACTCAATGCAGACCATGTCCTGATCGGATGGAGGATTCCATCTAAGCCCCCCAGTATTACAAGGCAGAAGTGCTAAACCCTAAGCTACTGTGCTGCCCAATAGCATTTCATGCTTGTCTTTCTTTGCTAAATTGGTTGTAAACCCTTACATGTATCCAGTGAAGTGACTGGCCTTTTACATAATTTGTATCGGTTTATCTTCAGTCTTCTCTCCTCTACATCTGTTCAAAGCCCAGTATGTCTCAAGCTTTTCTGAGTGTTCAGAAGAAAGGGGGAGGAGAGATGACGTTACACTCTGCAGAGCTCATTGAGGAGAGCTCTGAGAGCTGATTGGAGGATAGAAACACACACACCCTCACAAAGGACACATCTACAGAGCTGAGGCTGTCAATCAGCTGGAGATCCCTCCCCTGTCACCATTTTTCTCTTGGTGTCAGAAGTGACTCATGCTGGTAGCAGAGAAACGAAGTAGCAGGACAGAAATGACACTTAGGGTTGATTTACTAAAGGCAAATAGACTGTGCACCTTTGAAGGTGCAGTTCCTCCAAGGCTTAGTAAATGAGGTTAAACTTCACTTTACAAAGAATACCCAATCACATGCAAAGAAAATGTAAAAAATGCATTTTTGCTTGCATATGATTGGATGATGGATATCAGCAAAGCTCTCCATCATTTACTAAGGCATGGAGCAACTGCACTTGGAAAAGTGCACTGTTTATTTGTCTTTAGTAAATCAACCCCTTAGGCCCCATTCACACCTGAGCGTTTTGTAGCTTGAAGCCTGAAGCTACAAAACGCTGGAGAGGAAAAAATCTATGATTCTCTTTGGAGTCCATTCACATCTTCACTCAAAAACGCCTGAAGCTCAAAAATGTTGTGGAGGTATTTTTGTAGCTCGATTTGGGCGTTTTTCTACTTTTTACATTCGTGACCTTTTGACCTGTACAAATTGCGGCAAAAAACGTGTGACTTTGTGCCTGAAAACGCTACGTGTGAATCCAGATTAGTGCTCTTAATTGAGACACATATAGATGGATATGCTTTGTTCATATTTAATGTCTGAGACTTACTAACACTTCAACGGAAACTTTTGCTGAGATCAACATTTAGGCTATCATTGCTGACATCCTTCTGAAAATGCTCTTTGCCTGGTTGCTTCAACCTCCAGTACATTGTAGAACCTGGAACAAACAGGAAAGATGAAGGGAAGTCATGACTCCTAATCTGCATACATTTATGACCCAGTGTTGGCTATTAGAGCAGTATGGCAGCCAGAGAGCTAGTATTTTTTAGGCATCATTCTGAGGGTTCCTGACACCCATCATACGTGCAGGCTCCCTTTTTTATAGCCACTGCATCTGCCCCAAGCTGCATGCGGGAAGCCTATAGAGGTGAATGTAGATGCAGCAGCTGCATGGACAGCCACATTTAACATTTGGGTGCACGGATTGGTATGCACAGTGTGGACTGAAGATCCATGCACCCGCCCCTGCCTGCATGTAAAATTTTGACATGTGGCTGTGCCTGTGCAACCCCGGTGTCTTCATCTGCTTTTATAAGCTGCCAGTAACAGCCTGGGGTGGATGCAGATGCAGTAACAAATGGAGCCTGCATGCAGCCCTGGGGCGGATGCAGATGCTGTAACAAATAGAGCCTGCATGCAGCCTGGGGCAGATGCAGTAACAAATGGAGCCTGCATGCAGCCTGGGGGTGGATGCAGATGCAGTAACAAATGGGGCCTGCATGCAGCCTGGGGCGGATGCAGATGCAGTAACAAATGGAGCCTGCATGCAGCCTGGGGCGGATGCAGATGTAGTAACAAATGGAGCCTGCATGCAGCCTGGAGCGGATGCAGATGTAGTAACAAATGGAGCCTGCATGCAGCCTGGGGCGGATGCAGATGCAGTAACAAATGGAGACTGCATGCAGCCTGGGGTGGATGCAGATGCAGTAACAAATGGAGCCTGCATGCAGGATTGGTATCAGCCCTGTCCAAACAAACCCTTAGGTCTACAGTTGAAGTTCCTTTAAGTTTTTTTTCTCTCTGTGAGAAATTGAATAAGCCAACGAAATTTGGTTTGTATCAGAGGGATTTTGATTGGTTGGAAAGGGTTCATGAATCCTTCTTTCTCCTTGGTTTGGTTCTGGAATCCCTGGCTTGTGTTTCCTTTTTCTGTGATCCTCATCTCCCCGTCTCGCTGTGATTCCTTGCCTTTCCAGCCATGCCCTCTTGCACATGGTTAAACATTTCTGCTCTGTCACTGTCATGTGACTGAGTCTCTCTGGCTGTGACCACACGCTAGAGCTCAACCGCCACTGCTAAAAAAAAAATGCTGCCTGCTTCTCTTCATCCATTTACTTATCTTGTGTTTATTATATTTAGGATGCCTGACAATCACTTACCAAAGCCAATTACACAAGGTGACAACCTTTCTTTGGGAACCTTTCAGATAGCTATGGGGGCTGCAGCTGAGAACTTGTCATTAAAGAGCCCTGAATGAGCAAAGTGACAAGTGGTCTTGCAAGGTGAACATCTGATCCTCACTTTACCTGCCCCCCCCCAATTAGATTTGATTAAACCCTGTGTAAGCCCTGTGTTGGATGGTGTTAAAGCCCGATTGAACCTTCATTATAAATCCCCTAGAAGACACAATCCGGGGACATCAGCATAAAAGTTGTTCAATGTCTTAGTTTCCTTTCTTATCTAATGCAGCCACAGCAGCAGAAAAGACTGTCCCCTGCCAGCTTACTGCAGAGTGGTTTGACATGCCCCTGTTGTCTGATCAGCAAGGAGCATAGCCTTTGCTATTTGCAGGGCTATAGGTCTGAGTCTGTAGAGGGTGTTCTGGACCTCTCTGGAGAGACCACTTCTTCCACCTTGAGAGAGAGGGACCCACTCTGCAGCATGTTAGTAGTGGACAGGCGTTTCTACTCAGGCTGTAGCTGCTTCAGAAAACAAAAACCAAGCTGTAAACATTGAAGATTTTGATGCAGCTTGAATATATTTATCTGATTTAAACTGCAGGATCAACTGATCTTAAAGTGGTTGGTAACCCTTACTTAAGCTTCTTTCACACCTGGTCCGCCCGAGCGTCAACGGTAAACCGCCGCTAGTTTAGTGGCGCTCTACCGCTGTAATATTATATTCAGGCGACAGCAGGGCACTTTTAACCCCCCACACAAGGGGTTAAACAGGGGTTAAAAGTGCTGGCGGTTGGTAGCGCTGGCCATTCATTCCAATGGGCAGGGGCGGTGCACCGACCCAAAAATCATGTTTTCAGGAGTTTGTTTTTTCTCCTGCAAGCGCACCGCCCGAGCCGCCCCAGTGTGAAAAGACACACTAGGTTTAATGGAGAGTCGCTTTACAGGTGCTGTTTTTAGCTAAATAGCGCCTGTAAAACGCTCCAGTGTGAAAGGGGGCTTACAGTGGAGAAAATAATTATTTGATTCCCTGCAGATGTTTTTAGTTTGTCCACTTCTAAAGAAATTAAAGGTCTATAATTTATATCATAGGTGCATTTTAAATGATAAAGAGAATATCGAACAAAAATCCAGAAAAAAACCACATAAAACAAATGCTATAAATTGAGTTGCAGTTCAGTGAGTAAAATAAGTATTTGATCCCCAAGCAAAACATGACTTAGTATTTGGTGGAGAAACCCTTGTTGGCAAGCACAGAGGTAAGACTTTTCTTGTAGTTGGTGACCAGGTTTTCACACATCTCAGGAGGGGTTTTGGTCCATTCTTCTCTAAATCCTTAAGGTTTTTGGCTGTCACTTGGCAACTCGACTTTTCAGCTCCCTCCATAAATTTTCTATTGGATTAAGGTCTGGAGACTGGCTAGGCCACTTCAAAACCTATTCGCATTTGGTTGGCTACCGAAGCAAGACTTTTTCATGGCAGAAAAAATAACTGAGCGTGGAAATAACCTCACAGATGTTCAGTGACCAATTTAAATGGATTGGCGAGGGAGACACAACCATTACCTGGATGATTGAGGAAATTATCTTTAGGTATCACATTCAGGGGCGTAACTACAGGGGTTGCAGTTGCAGCCGGGCCCCGTGCTCCAAGGGGCCCCTGTGCCTCCCTTGTACACCTGGATAGGAGGGATGGCGGGGGCCACATTTAGAGGAACCAATCGCCTCCATTTTCCTCCTAATGCAGAAGATTGGTTCCTCTATGCTGCTCCCGCCACCCCTCCTATCCAGTTTACTTATCTTCTGCTGTTCCCCAGGTCCCTGTGTGCTTCCTTGCCCCCCCCCCCCCCCCCACAGAGCTGCTGCCTTCCCCCCTCCTCTCTCCTGCCAGCTGCTGTAGAAGATGTGTCATGATGGAGAGATGGGAATTTGTCATGTACCGGCTCCTAGACAGAGTCAGTGATTGGTACCAATTGGTTCACTTATAACTGAAGCATAGTAAACTGTTTTTACTATACTTCCGTTTCTGAATTGAATGGGAGGCTCGGTACACAACTATTCGTTTATCCGGTGGGACCGTAATAAAGAGATCCGAGATGGGAGTAAAGGGCCCCAGGATCAGTGGGAAGAGGGAAGGGCCCTGGCCAGGGGTCAGGGGGGCCCTTCATAATTTCTTGCACTGGGGCCCTGAAGGTTCTAGTTACGCCTCTGATCACATTTATAATGTGCTGTGCAGATCTGTTAGATGCTTTACTTGTATGTACAGTATATTTTATAAACCCGTACAGGATTTCAAGGGTAGCAGTTTACCTTCATGTGGACCTCCTTTTGGATAATCTAAATTCATGCAGACCCTTTTGGATCATCTAAAACAGGGTTTTTCAACCAGGGTTCCTCCAGAGGTTGCTAGGGGTTCCTTAAGCAATGGTCAATTTCTACCTCTCAGATAAATTCCCACTGACACCATTGATCTTTTTAGCTATCTGTAAGGTGGTAATTCTTCCCAATGATCACAAGTGTAAGGAGCATTCTTCCCATTGACCATCACACTAATGTATCATGAGTTGTAGATTTTTAATTTTTAGCAGAGGTTCCCCGAGATCGGAGAACTATTTCAAGGGTTCCTCTGTGTTGAAAAGTTTGAGAAAGGCTGTTCTAAAGGGTTAAGGTTCTGAATGGTCCATTCCAGGACATTCTTCTTTTTCAAGCAATCTTTCAGTGCTTCCTGTCTATGCACACATTTGTATCTAACATACATTGGATGCAATTCCCATCAGAGAGAACTACCATTTGTTTAAATAATCAGCAGGCCATGTGGTTTACAGATCATATATCTGGATAGATTTTCTGACCTCTGTATCAGATTTGACTCTCAGGAATAGAATTAGAAGACTGCTTTGTTTTATCAGCTATTCAGTATTAAATTTTAGATTGGTGGCCCACCAGCACTGCCTTGGAGACCCATAGTAGTAAAAAGAAATATTTTTACAGAAAAAGGCTTGTTCTCCGCATTTATCATCAGCTTTCAACAAGGCTGTAGAGCAACTGTGCTACATGGTATTAGTTTCTCTGTATCACAAATAACATTTGGCTCAGATGGAGATTCGTAGACATCTAAAATCAGTTGACGATGGTTCCACTCAGTAAGAAGTCCTAATTTAACTGCAGTTTAACCAATACATGTGAAATAGTACTTAACTCCTTTCATAGTGGGCAACATTAGAATTAATGCTATGCGTGGACCTTAAAGTGGACCTGTGCAAGTGCGGAGTTTGGAAGATTAGGGTGCACTAATATACAAATAGTAACCAGATCCTGTTGCCCTTGGCTTTGGATTCCGCTCTACAAGCCTCACTATTATGAGCCAGTAGGGAGGTGTGAGTGTGGGAGGGCAAGAGCTAGTAAACAAAGGAGCTGATTACTATGAATGTCTTGGTGGCACTCTACTACAGTGGTTCTCAACACTGTCCTCAAGTACCCTCCACAGGCCATGTTTTGGGAATTTCTCTTAGATAAAATAGCTGTCCAAAATACCAAGCCATTGACTGATTTAAAGCACCTGTGCAAGATAAAGGAAAACCTGCAAACATGACCTGTTGGGGGTACTTGAGGACAGGGTTGAGAACCACTGCTCTACTAGACAGTAGAAAGAACATGGCAGCCCCCTGGAGGTGCCTTCTTAAAAATGAAGGCAGAAGTTCAATACCATTAGTCAGTGCATAGGTTTCCTTTAAGAAGATTCAGGGCTACACTTTAAGGATAGCTAAATTCAAGAACAAGAACGCCATATGTTGAAGATTACATCCCTTATGCAGTAGCTGCCTTTTTGCTTTCTTTTTTTTTTTCAAGCTAAGAACATTTTCCGAAAATGCAGAAAAAAACGGTTGAGGCTTCCAGAAATACTGTTTGCTTCATTTCCTGTAGCTGCAGCGAAGAATATCTAACTTCCTAGTTAAATTTTGTAAACTACCAATTTCCATGCCTGTGTAATAGAGATGAAGAGATACAGGCTTGTTTGTAGTCCATTGTATCAGGAGAGGTGACAATGTTGGATCCCTTCCTACAGCGGAGGAGTAGAATAGTCACACAGGACAGGAAGTGTGTTATCTGCAGGATTAGCAGGTGAAAATAAACCAAAAGAAGCTTGAAAAAGGGAAAAAAATGCAGCCACCATACCAAGCACTAGTGCTCTGCAATATATTAACCACTTCACCTTCGGAAGGTTTTACCCCCTTCATGACCAAAGCATTTTTTTGCTATTCAGCACTGTGATACTTTAAAGCGGTTGTATACCCAGTCAAAAAAAACTTGCAAGACAATAGCATAATGAGCTAGTATGCACCACATACTAGCTCATTATGAAATACCTTGAAACAAAGATCCGACCAGGCTGCTCGGTCCCCTCTGAGGAAGCGGACATCTTCCCTCAGATCTTGCTTCCGGGTACGCGGCTCCGGAGTCCGTCTTTCTCTCAAGGTCCGCGCATGCGCCGGGACATACACGGCGTATGCGCCGTGACGTCGCAGCTGCTTGGAGGGGGAAATATCTCTATTCATTTTACCTACAGGTAAGCCTTATTATAGGCTTACCTGTAGGTAAAAGTCCCTCTAAAGGGTAGACAAACCGCTTTAAGTGGCAGTTGCTCGATCATGCAATACTATACCCAAATTCAATTTATATCATTTTTCCAAGCATATGTAATAAAATTACGCAGTAGTTACCTTTTATTTGCTTTTAATCTTTATACATAATAAAATCTGGTTGTTTTATATTTTATGTGTTGTCCATTCCTAAAATCATTCTTGCACCTACAAAAGTCCCGTAACTTTGCTATGACATTTTTCTCTGGAGCTTTGGGGATGTGGTGCATGGTGCAGCCTTTGAGAAGTATTAAATAGTATATCATCTGAAATCTAAATCTTTTCTTTACAGCAACACTAACTACTGATATTCGTGTTATTGAAAACTGACGTTTGCCTGTACAGTACATAAAAGCATGAAAAAGCTGTGCGAAGGGATTGGGTGTACTGTCTACATATCTAGAAGTTGTTCTGGTAACCAGTAGAATATTGGACAAGGAGCTGTTCACATGGATAGTCTGCAAGAAAGACTGGATATCCCTGGGGATAATGTCTACGCCCCGCGCCCGGCAAGCCACAGCTTGCCCTTTCTGGCCAAGCTCCATTCGTCCTTCTGCCATGACTGTCTCCTGAGTATTTCCATTCATAGCACTTATTAGGCATCTTACTATTTCTTTGGAGGTTTACATCCTTTAGTATATCCTTGAGAGGCGATGATCTATTCCCTTGATACCGAGAAAATACCTCTGTAATCTTGATGGCGAAGGCAATCAAAAATCAGACGTTATTTCTATAAAAACGCACTGGGCAAGAGTTTGGTGACACCTGTGGTGTGCTTGTAATTCATCAGCATTCCCTGAATCTAGCAATGTTCAAGCACAGATTTCATTGAAACTTGCAGGTAGCAGGTCCCATTATGGACATGGGTGTCGTTAAACATGTAAATGACTGATTTGTATTGATCAGTTGTACAAATTATAGTTGATTGTGTATGGGACCAGGCATTCTACAGATGCATTGCTTTCCTTTTTAAACGAGCAGACCTTTTTTTTTTCCTGTAGATTCAATGCTCTCTATAATGAACACCAGCTTAACCACTTGATCCCTGGAAGATTTAAGACTTCATGACCTGGCTATTTTTTGCGATTACTTTAACTGACAATTGCGCGGTCTTGCAACGCCGCACCCAAATCATTTTTTTGTCCTTTTTTTCTCACACATTTTGGTAGTATTTGATCACCTCTGCGGTTTTTATTTTTTGCGCTATGAACAAAAAAAGACCAACAATTTTTTACTTTCTGCCACAAAACATATACAGTAAAAAAATTTAGGCCAATATGTATTCTGCTACATGTTTTTGGTAAAAAAATTCAATAAGCATATATTGATTGGTTTGCACAAAAGTTATAGCGTCTACAAACTATGAGATGTTTTTTTTTTTACCAGTAATGGTGGCGATCAGTGACTTAGCGCGACTGTGATATTGTGACTAACTGACTCTTTTTTGGGGACCAGTGACACTAATACAGTGATCAGTGCTAAAAAAATATGCACTGACAATATCATTAATGACACTAGCTGGGAAGGGGTTAACATCAGGGGCGATCAAAGGGTTAACTGTGTGCCTAGGCACTGTTTTACTATACTGTGGGAGGTGCTTTTAGCTAACCAGCCCTGTCATCCGTTTTAACAGTGTTTTCATGCCAGGGTGGTCGGGAAGGATTGGACTATCACGTGACCAACTTGATTGGCTGTCAGTGGTTACATGATCAGGACTACTGATCACTAGTTGAGACCGAGTACTGTCTTTGACAGCTCAGTCACTGTACTGGGAGAGTGCAGTAAGGCTCGGAGGTACGGTCTGCTGAAACGGACACCGGTTAGTCTATTTTCTCCCTCCCCCCAACGGAAGTTTTTAATAAAAGAAGAAAGACATTTCAGCGAAGTTATATCTACCCCCAAGGCTGAACCTCCACTGAAGGTAACTTAAGATACCCGTGTTCAATCTATCTTCAGCGGAACTTCATCATGTCCTTGGAAAAGACTCCAGCGGAACTTCAGCCTCGCCGAAGTCATCACATATAATTCTGCCGAGGGTAAGTAAAGTTACCCTAAAGCCTACAGTCTGCTGAACCCCTCTGTGTTCAGCCTAGCGTTCAGCGGATCCACACTTGGCTCGGAATGACGTGAGAGGGTCATGTCACTGACTCGACAGTTTCTGTCATGAGCCAGAGTTGATCACTAGTCATCAGGACTAGTACATTGGTGACTGTCGGTTAGTTCAA
>BLSH010291330.1:1963949-1982277 GCA_018402905.1 Glandirana rugosa | reverse complement strand
TTGGGAAAAATCATACTTTAACATGTCTTTAACTATTGCTGACCGCCCCATAGGAGTTTTACTGCTACGGGGTGGCAGCTGTGTGCCTGATCATGTGTATATATATATATATATATATATATATATATATATATATACAGGCAGTCCCCGGGTTACAAACAAGATAAGGACCGTAGGTTTGTTCATAAGTTGAATTTGTTTGTAAGTCGGAACAGGTACATTTTTTAAGTGTAGCTTCATCCAAAAAAAATATTTTTAAGCTTTTTGGATAGCATAGGGAAGGGTTAACACCCCTGCAATGTTTGTCTTGCTGTCTATGTTTCTGTTCAGAAGATGTCACCTCACTTCCTGTCCCAATTATAATTGGATTTTGAAAATTTTGGGTTGTTGTGGAAACAAGGATTGGTGATAAAGCTTCAATGGAGACACATGTTTCCCATAATAACTTACAGGAGTGAATTTCCCTTCCTAGGGGGAGATTTCCTCTCACTTCCTGATGTCTCCCTCCGTTTGTCAGTAGTAGTCGTTCGTAAGTCGGATGTTTGTAACTAGGGGACTGCATATATTTATATATATATATATAATATATATATATATATATATATATATATACTGTATATATGTGATCCTGCTCTTCCAGGTAGGGGGGCATGCATGTGTAGAATCACAACGGGAGCGGATCAGTGGGTACCACAGATTCGATGTCCGCTGGCACCCACAAATCATTCATTACACAGGCAAAATGGCAGTTTGCTTATATAAACAAGGCAGATTGAAGGCCCCTTGACCCTCCCCTGTCCTAGGGAAATGGAGCCTTGACTTCTGGAAGACTGTCAGCTACGTGGGCGTTAATCTGAGGCAGGGAGTTTAAGTGGCTCCAATGGGATTGGCCACTAAAGCACAAGGTAACTGGGTGAAGCCGGAACCCTAGAAAAAAGCTATGCAAGGGCACGTCCCACCATTCTGAGGAGATTCTGACATCAACTGTCAGTCGGGAAAGCATGAATCCTGTGTTCCTGTAAAGCAGGAGGGCTAATCCTGCATTAGGGCAAAATATAAACACCTGCCCGACTCCCAGGACATGCAGTTCCCGGGCATCGGGCAATATCATTTGCGCATCACTGCTTTTAGTTTATATGGTTAAGCTTTATCTCTGGTTTACTTTAAAGTATTCTACTGATTTCTTAGCTTTGCCTTATTGACTCCTGGATTTTCATTTAACTTTTTCATTTAACTTTGTGCCAAGTTGAATGCATTCCCTACTCCTTTCATGGCTTCCATTTTATTTTTCACTGGACACTCATGTGATATTGTATTGACATGACAGACTTATTAACTGTCTCTGGACCCTGTTTCTCCCCATCTAGGTCCTGGCATATCTTTTGTTGGACTGCTTGGTTTCCCATCCTGTCAAAGTGATTTTGTCATCAGTCTGGCAGGGTTTTTTTTATTCAAAGTACACCTACTGTGCATGTGGCTGAGAAATCTTCATTTCAGTTAGTGTCTTGTCATTGCAGGAAACCTTCCATGCTATCATGCATGGTTACACAGTCTTATGAGCTTCTATTTTAGGCGAACAGTTTAGGCGATTTGTCATGTATCTAACTCACAACTGAAGCATGACCATGCTGAAGATCTCCAAGAATTCTCCAAGTGAGCTTCCTTCCTGAAAAAGGAAGCTGGTTTTCCTAGCACTAATTTAATCCATTTGTACGGTCTTTTCACTATGAAGGTTACTGTTACTTATAAAATGCTATGATATTCTCTATTTTTTTGTAACAGCTGGGAAAAAAACAGTACATGTGCCATAACTCTAGACTCCAGTTCCCCGTATCATCGCTGGTGTTTTTGTAGGGCAAATGGGATAATGTACATGCACCTAGCAGTTGTTGAATGCTGTACTAAGTGGATATCCACCAGTTGCAACCCTTAGATTGAGATCTGGATACACTTATCTGATATTATTATTACAAGCTTGTATATAGCAGCGACAATTTACACAGCGCTTTAGATACTACACATTCACATTAGTCCCTCAAGGAGCTTACAATCTAAGATCCTGAGCTCATTTACATATTAAAGTCAATTTTGACAGGAGCCAATTAACCTAGCAGCATGACTGGAGTGTGGGAGGAAAAAGGAGTACATGGAGGAAACCCACGCACGCAAGGGAGAATATGCACACTCCGAGAAGGTAGTGTCCAGGTTTAGATTCAAACCGAGGACCTTAATACTGAAAGGCAGATGTGCCAACCACAATACTGATAATAGCTTTGGCAAGCAACTTGTGGTAGTAGCATGTGCCTATAACATCCTGTACCTAAACAAAAAAAAACAAGCGTGCCATTGGTCCCCTCTCAACAGTTGATCACACCATGGCTTCTGTTCCTTCAACTATCTGAATTCTGAGCAGCAAGCTTTCAAACCCTGAAACACACTATATTACCAAAAGTATTGAGACATCTGCCTTCACACACACCTGAACTTTAATGGCATCCCAATCTTAGTCCGTAGGGTTCAATATTGCACTCTTTGCAGCTATAACAGCTTCAGCTCTTCAGGGAAGGCTGTCCACAAGGTTTAGGAGTGTCTATGGGAATGTTTGACCATTCTTCCAGAAGCGTATTTGACAGCCATGTCTTTGCTAAAAGCTGAATTTCATGTTTCCCTATAATCCTGGCATCACTGACCCCAAAATAGATTCTCTATATCAATATATAGCAGTTTTTCTCAACTCCTGTCCTCAGGACCCACAAACAGGCCAGGTTTTTTTGCAGGATAACTGAAATACATCACAGGTGATATCATTTGCTGTTCAGTCATTGCAGTATTCTAGTCTGCATCTCCTTAAGGTAATACTTAAAATCTGGCCTGTTAGTTGGTCCGGAGGACAGGAGTTGAGAACCACGGATATATGGTGATTGCACTACAGAAGGAGCAGCCAGGAAGGTTTACTTCCAGCACAGCCTTGCTATTCACAGTCAACAGTAAACACCCATCAGAGGATCAAATCCCTCTTCTGCGTCTGGTCTACTGATCTGCAGTATTGCTTAGTCAGTAGATCAGGCCTCGACAAACCCCAGGCGCCAGGTCGCCATGGCGACCAGAAATCGCGTCCTGGCGAGTGACTGCCGTTCCTTCTCTCCCCGTGTTAAAACAGCTGTCAGATTCAGTGTCGGATTCAGCGAGAGCCGTTCTCTGCTTCATCTGTTTAAACAGCTGTTTAACTTGGCCGGCTGCCCGGATAGTTGTTGAGAGTTAGAAGTATAAACAAGCAACAATGTATATTCTTCTTTCAAAGCAATTATCTCCCGGGCTGTTATCAGGAAAGTTTAACCATTTAAAGACTAAACCCTTTCTCACATTAGTGGTTTACAATTAAATATCCAGTGTTTTCTGCTAGAAAACGACTTGGAACCCCCAAACATTATATATTCTTTTTTAGCAGAGACCCTAGAGAATAAAATGGTGGTTGCTGCAATATTTTATGTCACATGGTATTTGCGCAGCGGTCTTTCAAGCGCATTTTTTTGGAAAAAATACACTTTAATGAATTAAAAAAAAAACTAAACAGTAAAGTTAGCCCATTATTTTTTTTTATAATATGAAAGACGATGTCACACCGCGAGAAACGTGACCTTTATTCTAAGCAACAAATTTGTGATAAAGCCCTGTGTACCATCAACAATTACCACTCTATGTGCAGCTGGGCTCCATTATTTCATGGTGACCGGAAACCCACCAGAGCAATGAAAAGTCACCGTGGGGGACACACATGTAGGCAGGAAGTGGCTGCAAAGAGGCAGCAGAAGATCAGCAGCGCTGGAATACTTTTCACCTTTTTTTGGTATTTTATTTACAATGTCACTAAGGCTTTGTGTAGATGTGCAAGTTGGGTGGTAAAAATGTGCAGTAGAGACATGTTTTTGCCACCCACCATTGGCCTCCCTTAAGCTCCATTAGGCAGCAGATGAGAGGGTGTTTTACATGCCGCAGTCACGATGCATTCGGCAGAATAAGGAGTTTCCCCCATAACAGATTTTATAGTGTCACTCTTTCTGGCCACCCTGTAACCCTGATGTAATGGTGGAGTTATTGACTGGCTGCTCTGCTGTGAGTAAGTTAGGGTTAGGGGCGCAAATTACTTGTCTTACCCCGGGGGGGGGGGGGCGCTGACAACCCAACACTACGCTATAAAAAACTGGCTCCTAACTTTTTTAGCTGGCTCCTAAATTCAAAGCAAATTTGTCAAGCCCTGCAGTAGATGACTGGTTGTCTCCTTCTCACACCCTTGTGTACGCACAGGTACTTCCCAGTATTCAGAAGCAGTACACATCAGCACAAGAAAAATCTTTGAAGCACCCCAAATTGAATCTGATTTATGTTAAGATTGCAGCCACTGTTGTCTTTAGCAGCTACCCCACCACCCCTTCTTTAAGGTTGTACATTATCAACCTATGCTCGTGTACAAATTCATCTTAGACTGGATCTGATTTATTTTAGATTTTTGGCTGGTACTATGAGTTACTGCACTTTTGAAGGAAAGCTTAAAAAGATATATGATAGCTGCTACTGTTGAGGCAATCGGAGTGACAGAGGTCACCTAAAATCTGACAGCTGCTGGCCTGTTGAATGGCTTACCTGCTATCCTCTGACTGCGAAGTTGTGCAGTTGACTAGACTAGTAGTGTCTCTCTAATTTTGGATGACCTCTGACACTCAAGTTCAAATGTCAGGCACAAGCAAAGTAAGTAAAGTAAAATGTAAAAAAGTAAGCCTGTATAATTACCGTATAGTAAGCATCCTGTGAATCTTCAGATTTTATTGAATGCAATTAAAGTGAAGCTATGGGCAAAATCAAAAATGATATATATGATGCAGTCTGTCACTAACATTACCACAGCAGTCATCGTTTTTCTGTGTACCCTCAAATGGTTTTATCACCTGGTAATCCGGCCACTGAGTCTTTTTTTTTTTTCAACTTCCTTTAACAGACCAAGCTTTCCAGTAAAAGTGGCAGTTAGGTAGTTAAGGCTGTCAACCGAACCGTCCAGCCATCAAATAGGTGGTGTCTTAACTGATCACACGTGCAGTACCATGGCATCTTCGGATCAAACAGAGGTTAAAATGGCAGTTTCCTTGCTTGTGGATAGAAGGAATTAGTTCTGCTTTATAGAAAGTTTTGCTTTATTTTATATGTCACCTATGTAAAGTTTATCTAAATCTACTAGCCAATCTAAGGCTACCCTCTCCACAGGTTAGCCATGATGGCTATGCAGTTCCTCCATAGATACAGGGAAGAAGTGTAGCAACTTAAGCCAATGTGTTACTGGCCGATTACCTGGTAAAAAAAGAAAGCCTAAAAAAAGAAAACCAATGCAACCACTACATCCAAGGACTAGTACATTTTATTAAATTATTTTTTTGTCTTGGGTTTAGATGCATAGTTAGTCTGGTTGAAAAAAGACACAAATGCACCCAGTTCAACCAATAAAAGGGAAAATAAATTATACAATCCTACAGTATATACACAATCCTATTCTCAGTTGATCCAGAGGAAGGGCAAAGAGATGAGCCATTAAAAATAATACATAAGAATAGGGGGTGTCATCATCCAGGTAATTACCATAAATAAAGAATGAGTTGGAGCTGTCCCAGTAACAGCCCACCAAAAGAACTGAAGCATGGACTATTCTAAGTTTTTCATAAAAGGTTGTACATTTTATTGAATAATTACAAAATCTGAATACAAACAATCGTCTGAACTAGATCAGTACAACGTTAAAAACAATCTAGGTTAAGCTTCTCAATAGTTAAAGCTTAGCTTATGGTACTCTGGTGGGATCAGAGACCAATAAGGGATCCCTGCAGATTCCTACAGGACTCTACCAGTTTCGTGGATAACCGCTTCTTCAGGAGAGTAGGAAGGGATCTGTAAAGGTTAAATAATAAAATACATTTTAACAAACATGAACAGTTTTTGTCAAACATCTTTGGACACTGGGATTAGATATATATGGCATACAGAATCTGTTTACCTAGCTGCAAGTCAAGGAAGGATCCAGAGGAAGGAAAAAAAAACCCCAGCAAGGCATGATCTAATTTTCTCCTGCAGGGGAAAAAAAAAATCCTGATCCCCCGAGAGGCAATTTGATATTCTCTGGATCAACTTTACCTATAAATGCTAGTATCCAGTTATATTATTATGTACATTTATGCTATGTACATTTAGGAAAGAATCCAGGCCTTTTTTAAAGCAATCTACTGAGATGGCCAGAACCACCTCTGGAGGGAGTCTATTCCACATTTTCACAGCTCTTACAGGGAAGAAACCTTTCTGTATTTGGAGGAAAAATCTCTTTTCCTGCAGATGTAAAGAGTGCCCCCTTTTCTTCTGTGATGACCTCAAAGTGATTAACTCTACACCAAGTTCACTATATGGACCACTTATGTAATTGTACCCAATATCATTTATAAATACATTGAAAAGTAAGGGTCCCAACACTGAACCTTGGGGTACACCACTGATAACCTTAGACCATTCAGAATAAGAATCATTAACCACTACTCTCTGAATTCGGTCTTTTAGCCAGTTTTCTATCCATTTACAAACTGATCTTTCCAAGCCTGTAGACTTTACCTTACACATTAGCCGTGTGTGGGGAACGGTGTCAAACGCTTTTGCAAAATCCAAGTATACCACGTCCACAGCCACCCCTCTGTCCAAGGTTTTACTTACCTCCTCATAAAAAGAAATCAGGTTTGTTTGACAACTTCTGTCTTTCATGAATCCATGCTGTTTGTTGCTTGAAACATTTTTTTTCAGCAAGAATTCATCTGTGTGGTCTTTTATTAAACTCTCCGGTATCTTCCCAACTATAGAAGTTAAACTAACAGGTCTATAGTTACTTTAAAGACTTTGATCCCTTTTTAAATATGGACACCACATTGGCCCTACGCCAATCCAGGGGTACTATGCCAGTCATTAAAGAGACAATTGCTTTAATTCAAATGACATTGCTACCTAATTTTATATTGACACCAAATTAAGGTATTTTAGAAGTTATATTCATACAAATTGGTGATTCATGTATGGGTTGATACTAATGCAGTCACCCACATCAGACAGTAAGCATTGATATGGTGGTCCTTCACTTCTTACTTGACCATTAATTTCTCACTTCTTTCGCCTGCATTCAATTTAATATCCAAAAAAATATTGAGACTCCTTTAATAATGGTTGCAGCATAGTCCTGCCTGGCAGGGGAGGGGACCTCATCTATCTTTGCTGCAATTTCACTTTCACACACAGGTGCCCTGTGACTGGACAGTGAAATGAGAAGCAGCACCACACTGAGCTTATCTTTTCAGTGTGGTGCTTTAAAGAATTACACGTCTTAATTGCAAAATTACTTGGGGAAAGGCATGCAAAGAAAGATTTTAACTGAATCTGGATCCCTTCCTTCAGTAATGGCCTTATTCAATAAAGAGTTCTTATTCCTATGTGCTAATTGTTTGTTATTCTTGTAAACCGAACAAAATGAATCTTGTGCTGGTCTACCTTTCGTGTTTGGGTGCTATGTATTATGGATAATGGATAGGAAAGTAAAGTAAGGATTATGGGTAACTTGGATGTGGCTGCATTCATTTGATATTTTTGGGCTTTGTCTTATATTTTTACCTGGTGATTGTGCCTGTAACACACTTTGTTCTAAAGTAGCAACACCTACTCATTGTAAGGAGATGCCTAGGCTGCTTGTACCCACATCACCCATCTCCATAACCTAGGGGTTGGTGTTCTGTAGTTCAGAAGTGAATAAGGCAGGCCTGATAACACTGCTTGTGATTTCAGTGCTGCATAGACAGAGAGCACAGGAATCAAAATGTATTTTTCTGTACTTGGTGTACAAAAGACACAAAACTTGGGCATCTATTGAACACAAATACTAAGGGGTTGATTTACTATAGCTGGAGAGTGCAAAAACTGGTGCAGATTTTCATGCTAGCCAATCAGCTTCTAACCTCAGCTTGTTCAATCAAGCTTTGACAATAAAACCTTGAAGCTGATTGGTTTCTGTGTGGAGCTGCACCAAATTTTGCCCTTTCAATAGCGTTTATAGGGCATTTCTCAAGACCTATAAATGCATGATTTTGGTATACATTCACTGCGTTTAAATGCATTCTTTTTTAGATTTGTTTAGAAAAAATAAAAAATTGTTTGAAACACATTATCTAGCCTAAACATATCAGACATAAAAACCTTTAGATCATTTTTTGCCTACCATATACATTTGCATTGTTAAATACTATAATTTTGCTGATTCTGATCACACCTATTTTTTTCTTTATCTTTCTTTTTAGAATTCCATCAGACATAACCTTTCCCTACACACACGTTTCATCCGTGTTCAGAATGAGGGAACTGGAAAAAGTTCTTGGTGGATGCTAAACCCCGAAGGTGGAAAGACTGGAAAAACGCCACGTAGAAGAGCAGCATCAATGGACAGTGCAAGTGGAAAATTTCTAAGAATAAAAGGCAAAGCTGGAAAGAAGAAGCAGCAAGTACAAACTGCACCAGAGCAGACAGAAGGCAGTCCTGCTTCACAACAAGCAAAATGGTCTGAAAGTCCTGCTTCTCATACAAGTGATGATTTTGAGGTATGGGCAGAGTTCCATAATCGAGCCAATCCTGTGGCAGGAAACATGAGTGGAAGACTTTCACCTATCTTGGGTAATGATGAGCCAGATGAACTGGAGGATGATGAGGTGACACCCTCATCTCCTCTTATGTATCCAAGCCCATCTAGTGCTCTGTCGCCCAGTGCTCATTGTTCAGTTGAAATGCCAAGGCTTGCAGAAATGAGTGGTTCTATTGGTCTTGGTGAAGGGCTTTCAGATCATTTATTAGATGAGTTGCAGGATGGTTACAATGTAAACTCTGCTACTTCCTTGCGCCAACGGAGCCCTGGGTTCTCCTTCACCTCCAAGTGCCCACCGTTAAGCAACACATCAAATGCATTTTGCGGCACCATATACAGTCAACCAACAATGGGCATGATGAGAAGATTACCAATGCAGACAATCCAAGAGAACAAACAAGCTACTTTCTCACCTGGAAGTACCTACAGGAATTCTTCCCTCCAGGATCTTCTCACATCAATGTCCTATGGACATAAAGAAGCCATTTCGCAGACTGATCCAGGTTTAGCTTCTACGATGGGACCACAACGCAATCACAGGCAGAACACAGGCATGCTAAACAACTGTGACTCAGGGTCCATACCCTACTCTACCAGTTTAATAAAGAGCCACAATTTGTACCACCCATCCACTCTAAACCATCACTGCTCTGTTAATAACAGTGCCTTAGCTAGCTTAAGTGGACTGGTAAATTCAGAATCATGCAGCTTGTCCTCAGTTCCACATCATTCCTATTTCAGTAGTCAAAGTGGCCATGGAAACTTGCTGGAAGGGCCATACCAAGGTGTATATCACCACCACCATCATCACCACCATCATCCCCAAGTTTGCAACCAAGACAGATTTCCGCCAGATTTAGACCTGGACATGTTTAATGGTACTTTAGAGTGTGATGTGGAATCCATTATCCTCAACGACTTCATGGACAATGATGAAATGGACTTTAATTTTGACTCTGCTCTACCACCACAAGGTGGGTTTAACATGGCTGCTGCAGCACAGCCAAATCAAAGCTGGGTACAAGGTTAAAATGTAACCAAGGTCAGGTCATAATGTAAGTTGTATCCTGAAGGCAATCAAACAGATGTTTAGCATAACTAGATATTTATTTGATATACAATGTTGGTTTGGTTGAATTCTGCTGCAAAATATGAAAGACCTAGGTTTCTAAAAATGTCTCTTGTTGGATAAGGTTGTGGCTTCAATATTCTATATTATGGATGTTCGTTGAAACCCCATTTAGTTTTAATAGCAGAGCTAAAAATGAACCTCCCATAAAATGTGGAAAGAGCTATGAGAATTTGCCTTTAAGGCCATTGTCCTTCCAAAGGGTTTGATAACCTGTGTGGTATGTTTTTTATTTTTTATTTTTTTCTATTCATAAAGGCGAAAGCTGGTCAAGTTTCCAAGTTTAGTCTGAGTGTGTTCATTAGGGTGTCTCTATGAGTGACAAGGTTCAAATGTAGTCGCCTTTGATGCCCTCACCCTGTTTAATACAGTAGCATTGTATTTTACCACAAAACTAAAATAATAGACAACCTACATGTAATTTTTGTAACAAAAGTTAACATTATTTCTACATTTTGGTGCATTTAGCTACAAATTATATTGCCCAATGATTCCCAAACTGACCATGTTTTTCAAGTGTCTTCACAGAACCACTGATCCAATAGGCAGTACAGTTCTTTTAAAAAGTTTATTTTAATACACCTGCTAGAGGCCCTGTAAGTCTGTAGGTTTTGCTGCTAATGAGGACCGGAATTTGGGAAGACTTCAGTAAGATTGCGCTTATATCCTTGCCATCCACACTAGTCACAAAAGAAAGAATCACTTTTTTAATAAGATAACATGGATCCAGACCACTTTTATGAACTATATATACGAACTCCAGTTTTATATCTAAACTGGATCTTAAGGGTGCCTTAGACTCAACATTTTAGTAATGTGACAAAACATTAAAAACAAATGCACTTATGAGAAGGTTGTTCCTGGAAGTAGAGAAATGTAAAGAACCAAAGATTGTGTGGTCACGTGACTGCCATATTAACTGTTAACAGTGTCAGAGATGATTGGTAATACCATGTATGTTAAAGGGCTTCATTCTGAAAAATCTGTTTTATAAGAACTGGCAATGTTCCCAATTCAGATTCAAATATTCAGTTGCCAACTGTCAGTTGTTATCTGAAAATATGAATACTGTTAACTGTGTGGCAACACAGATAGTTTTTATTTAGGGGTCTTTCTTTCAGAATAAAGCATTACTTACTTTTAAAGTTAAACTCCAGCTCTATATATAATGTTAAAGTACCTAAATCTCTTTTTATGTTGGCCTCCTTTAAATTCTTGCAAGGCTGGAAAGAGAGGGGTATCGTTGGTCTACTACATGGGGGGAATACAGAGAATACCTCTTCTGTGTGCTGATTCACCATTATTCTGTCTGCAGACCGAGGGAAAGGTTCGTGACTTAGCTGTTTTGCTTAACTGCAGTTGAGTGTGCTCAACTGCAGTTGAGTGAGGTCAACAAACTTGGTGTGATGTTGAAATCACAAGACCAGTGGAACAGGTAAAACAGTTCACATACTCTATAAGCTCTTTTAGTCATTCCAGCAATCAAATCTTTTAAAGGAGTATGTTACACACACATTAAAAAGGTCATCTCTGAACACTGTGACTAATAATATGCAAGAGTTTATTTCAAGTTTTAGTCCACGCAAAAGTAATAATATGATTATGAGTGGAGTCTGGTAGACCGAGTCAACTGCTGGCTTCCAATTTCTCTTGGTGAATTCAAAGGTGGGATTTTTCTGTCATATAATCTTATTCTATTGCCACTATGAAGTTATGAGTGTTATCGTCCATCTTGGGGTGCTACATCTACATAATAATACTGTATAATAAACAATCAACAAGCAGAATGGGCCCCCTCACAATGGTCATGGTAGATGAACAGATCTCAAGGACAGAGAATTCCTCACCAGTCCCCAGAGATAAAAAAAAAGTGCCCAACAACCCCTAGATGAAGAAATATCAATTTTGAGTAGATTGACCTTTTTACGGTGCTTTTTTTTTTTTAAAGATCAATATTCTCCACCCACCTTTCCAGATGGGTGAGAAACCTCAAAGGGTGTTCAATCAGTTATTTGCTAAAGAACTGGTAAAATGTTCAGGTGGAGAAAAACTAGTGGGTTGAATAGTAAGGCTGCTGGACAAGAGGGGCCTTCTCATCTGGTAAAATCTGGGATTTAGTCATTGAATCCACAATTAAGCTAAGCTGGTGTCATCAGCTTAGAGGACATTAATCGCTTATACTTACTGTTATACAATTAAATTGCAGCATTGTGCGATCAAGGGAGATCAAGTCGCACTACTAAACATCTCCAGTAGCTACCCACCCCAAAAGTAATGTTATACTCAAACTCCAAGATAAGCAAGAGAAGTGGTGTAGGAAATTCAGAGGAACCGATTTATCAAGGATGCAAAGATGATAAAGACAGATTTGCTGTTTTTCTTGTACCGCTACAGGATTTACAGTGATAATGAGCTTGATGTGGTGGACAACATCCCTATTTATACTCTAGTTTCAAGCCTGCTAGCCTTGGTCCTTCCTACCAAAATTGATATTTCAATTATAAGTAGAGTCTGGTATACTGAGACATTTAAATGTTATTGGAGTTTTCACAAATCAAGCCCTAGAAGGTCAAAGGTTGCTATTAGTAGACACTGATTACAGTTAGAATTGCCAGGAATAGGTAAGGTTGTCCCGATACCACTTTTCTAAGACCGAGTACAAGTACCAATACTCTTTTCAAGTACTCGCCGATACCGATTACCGATACTTTTTTTTAATGTCATGTGACAGTGGCACACTAATATGTATCGCTGTTGGGCATTGATAGGTGGCACTGATGAGGCGTGGACTGTCAGTAGTTTTTAATTTTTATTTTATTTTTTTCACAATTCTATTTTTTACTATATATATATTTTTTTTTATTGCTGCTTTCTTTTTTTTTGAGGGGGGGTGTCATTGTTTTTTTATTTTATTTTTTATTATTTTTACAATTTTAATTTTAAATATTTTATTACAATGTTTTTTTTTTTTAATCAACCCTGTCGGGGGGCTTTAGTGAGATGTCAACCTCCAACATCTGCCCTTTGAGACATGGAAAGGGACTGAGAATAGAGATTCCCCAGTCCCTTTCTAAGCAGCCTCAGCCACACTGAAGTTGAGTGAAGAAGAGACAGCGGCTCCTCTCCATTGATAAAATGAGACCCACGGAGGGGAGAGGAGGAGAAGTGGCTGAGATCATTCCTGAGTGTCCAGGTATGGACCAGGCATCGGGAGTATTTCACAAGTACAAGTACTCACTCGGTATCGGTACCAATACTTGTATCGGTATCGGGACAATCCTTGGAATAGGAATTACTTGTCACCATTTCAAAATCCCTAAACTTGGAGAATTTACATACATAAAATCCCTGGAAGCCCTTATATTTTAAGCCTTTTTTGCAAAAAACATTGTAATAAATGATAATAATAATAATAAACTATAGAATTTCAGACTTTTGGATGCAATATAATTACCTTAGTGACCAAAATGATATCCTAAGATTTTACTAAAATGGTTAATAAATCTTAATAAGCATATACTATGATATAAAAATGAAAATTTGTAGTTATGAGTGACAATGACGTCTTTAAAAAGATAAGTGTAGTAGCCCATAGCAATCAGTTATTTTTTTGGTTCTAACTTCCTTAAAGCTTATCTAAACCAAAAAACTAAAAAAAAATTTTACAAAAGTGTAGCTTACCAGTCCTCAAATATGGTGCCTGCATTATTTGTTTATTTCGCAGGCTTTTTTCCTTTATTTTCAACTGGTAATCCTGCAAATCCACACTTCTTGCCTTATGGTGGCTATACTCACTCCTCCACCCAATCAATGGAGAGATACTTGGTTGTTATCCAAGCTGGAATTCAAATATGCCTGCCTTTGTTCATCTCCATTATGGTGCGGATGGGGGAATTAGTAGTTTAGAGAAGGAAGACAACCTTGTTTGTGCTGTTAGTTCCACTCACAGGAAGTGACAAGAACAAGGCAAGTATTTTCTATACTTGCTGAAAAATATTCTTAGCTTGAAAAAATAAAACAAATGCAACCTTCATATCTAATGACTGTTAAGCTGCAATTTATTACATTTTTGTTCTTGGGTTTAGATACCTTTTAAACTAAAATATGGTAAAAATCTATTGCTGAAATTGCACGTACTGGCTCTTTGCACTTCTAAGGATGTCTTATTGACCCCGTTGTCCCAAATTATATTTTTTCTCATTTTAAATGTATTTATGTATAGTCTTGATCAACAATTATTCTTTAAATTTAAATATGTTGTCAAAACTGCTTAGGTCATAATCGTGGCTCTTACCTAAATTTATCCCAACTGCCATTGAACACAAGTTGACTTCACAATTTAACAATGTTTAGTAATACTAAAGTATCCATTTTTTTTATAAATTTTCTATTTATTCCTATTCTTATATTCTACAAAAAAGGGAAAAAGATTGCAAGGAATTGAAAGCACTTGTTCTTCCAAAGAGCACAAGTCGGCAAGGGAGATCACCCGTTTTTGCCATAACAATAAAAGGGTATTTTTACGGATAAAAAATGCATAGTGTTTTGTAAAATGGTGCTAACTAAAGGGTTACGATGTTATGTGGTATTGACTACATATTGAACTGCATGCAGTCTGAATTGTCCAGGGCCTTTTTAATGGTAGGTTCCTACTTAATGACCTGGGCAGCTATCTAAGGGCCTGTGTGGATGTGCATTTGTTCGCACCAGATGGGTTTTTGCATTGCCATACAAGTCTAAGGGAATGCAGAATTCACTTGAACCAGGCCAGGAGGTCCAACACCAGGCCAGTCGCACCGGTCGATGAATTTTAAATGATCGCAGAAGTGTCTTGAACTGATGCTGTCAACACAAGCCCAAAGCCAATTAACACAGGCCCTATTGCTTATTGATGCAAAAAATTGGGGAAAGGCTCATTTTTTAAAAACATTGTTTAATGTAGTGACTTTTTAAATAGTGTTGTCTGTTTTGAAATGTGCAGTTCATGTATGAAATTGGGGGATTCAGTTAAATAAAGGACACCACACCAATCTCATTTACCAGCTGACCAGCTTAACCCAATGCTAACTCTGGGTTACTTTGAATTGCACCAAAAAAGAGACAGCATCACAATGGTATGGTGCTGAAACTTTAGCTCATGGTAGTGCAATTGTATGTTTTATGTATTTATTTTTATGGAAAAAGTATGTAGAAAATTCGGATAGAGCTCTTGTAAAAGTTAGTGTATGGATGTTGCTGGTTATTTGTTTTTCACACATAAAGTGAATATAGCCAATCTATAAACCGGCCTTAAATTTAAATTCTCCCCTTTCTCCAATAATAGCAAATTAACAAAAACCTACGATCCCTCATATTCAAGCTAGAACATGAAAATATTTATTAGGCAGGCTTTCACACTGCTTGCAGAATTTTTTATAGCATGTTTGGGGAGTTAAAGAAGAAACGCTCCTCCCCATTGAAATGAATGGGAACTGCATCAAAAACGCCCCTGCTAAGCGTTTTTGGGTCACATGTCCATTAAAAACCGCACCGCAAATGCTGCAATAAAGCTCCATTAATAAGTGTTTTACTAGCAGTTTTGAAACTAACCAGCGTGAAAGTCCCCTTAGACCCCTTTCACACCAGAATGTTTTTCGGGTACTTTTGTGCTAAAAATAGCGACTGTAAAGCACCTGAAAAACTCCCCCCCCATCCACCCCTGTGTGAAAGCCCAAGTGCTTTCACAATGGGGCAGTGCACTTGCGAGATGGGAAAAAAAGTCCTGCAAGCCGCATCTTGGGGCGGTGGGGGAGCGGTGTATTCACTGCTCCTCCACCACCCCGGCCCATTGAATAGGCAGTGCTTCCGAAGAGGCTAAAGACCACTTCAGGAGCACCACTAGCCGGCATTTTTAACCCATTGTGGGGGGGTTAAAAGAGCACCGCTGCCGTCCGAATAGTGGTAAAGCGCCGCAAATTGGCGGTGTTTTACCGCTAACGCTCGGGCGGCCCTGGTGTGAATGGAGTCTTAATGTTGTATGCCCTAAAAACTCTTTACCTGTCACTTCCCCTTAGTAAGCAATAGGGCTTATTTTGTTAGATTGCAGTAATGCAGTGCATATTTCTGTAGAACTCCTACAGATTTCTGCTTTTGTCAATTTAAAGCAGTTAAAATACGATTGCTGAGCATTAATGCAGCCGTAAACTTCAGATCACAGTCAGTCAAGTGTCAGGAAGAGTTATTGACCATCTCCCTATCGTCCATTGTGGTGCACAGCATGGTAATAAGTATTTTAAGATTATATTGCCGTCTACAGGAAAAATAGACACTAGGCACATAGAAAAATGAAGGCCAAACACCTTGAGGCTATAACCCCTTTCCATGGGCTTAATTTCACTTGCAGCCTAAGTTTAGTGAAAAAGTCAGCACAAGGGACATTACTTAGAACCAATGTAACTGTCCCTTGTGCTGTTGGCTGCGGATTTCGTTGAAATCTTCCATTCTCCGATACCTCCTAATCCTGCTGCCGTAATTTTTAGGTGCATTGGGAGTTAATAGAGCCAATGGACCTGCCATACCAAAAGTGCCAGCTATGCTCCCCTCCCCTCCATTCATATAAGCTGTACTATAGCCACTATAAATGAAATATGATCTATGAATAGAGGTTGCAGACCGTTCATTCATTTGCCTGTCTTCCATTCATAGATCGTTTTTCATTCATGGAAGCTATAGTACAGCTTTTATGAATGGAGGATGAGGGGCGGAAAGGGCAGAATAGACGACACTCTTGAATGCATAGGACAGGTCCCTTGGCTTTAATGTCTTTTAATAAGGATAATGTGTTAACTTTTCTGTGTCCAGCACTGGTTCATCCCAAGGAGATCTCCCACCGTTGTCTGGATGTGGTGAGGGCTGTCAGGGTTTACCTTTCAGCCCATATCTTAGGCATGCAAATTCATTATTGTCATTCCAGAAGGTCCTTAAAGAGGTTCTCTGGCTTCAAATCCATTATCTCTAAATGGATTTGACAGGTGTTTGCTCAAGCAAAATCAAGTGCCTCATTATCCCATAAAAGGCCACTCCACTACAGCAGTGAGTGATTCTTTGTCATCAGGCCCCTGTTTCTCAGATTTTTAAAGCTGCAACCTGGTCTTCTGTACATACTTTTTCTAAGTTCTATAAGGCTTGGCAGATGCTAGTTTTGGTTGAAAGGTTTTACAAGCGGCTATTTAATGCTCTTGGTTTCCCTTTAGATTTTGGTCCTCTTTTCTTTTTGGGCTGTTTTGCCTGTGTTAGTTTTTGCATTTACCCTTGGATTGAAATGCTTTTGGACATCCCTAAGTTTCCTATTACCAAGCTGTATCCCTCAATGGACGTTAGAGAGAATGGGATTTTTCTAATCACCGTAAAATCCTTTTAGCTGAGTCCATTCAGGGGCACAGCCCCCCTCGTGTTCTATTTTCTTTCTTTTAGACTGCTTGCTACAGCTGAGCAGGCATAAGGTGTGAAGGGTTATAACAGTAGGGGGACTGGACTTCAGTATTTTCTGTACGTAGTGTCTATTTTTCCTGTAGGCGGCAGTATAAACCTAAGTTACTTATTTCTAAGCTGTACCCTTCAGTGGTCTCCAAGAAAAGGACTTTACAGTGAGTACAAAAATCCTATTTTTTGTGCTCAAAGTATAACCAATCCTTCATCAATAAATTAATTAGTTTATGGTTGGATTACTTACTTACAACCACATGCCTTTTATCTGTCAAATTCACAGCGCCATGCTCAGCGCAGCTCCTTTTCACTCCATTTGAGCGCAGTTTCCAAAAGCAGTGACGATGTTGCTTCTGCTTAGGATAGCATGTCAATATTCGCCAGAACGCCAAGGATCCTTAATTTTGTCCAAACGGTTGGGTGATCACATCATAGCGTGGTGCAACGTTTCGGAGGAACGCAGGACCCCTTCGTCAGGCGTGTGCTGGCAAATATTGACATGCTATACTGATACTGGTTGTCGCTGCAGCACCCAATTCACTTTTGAGAAGAAAAAATGAAGACACATAAAATGAAGAAAGTTGGGTAACTAAGACGGTCAACTTCGTAGATGTCGTTGAAGTAAACAAACAAACCCACCGATAATTCGTCTTCGGTAACAGGTATAAGGGTAACGTGTGCAAGGACCTTGAGCGAGTTTTCACTTAACCCACGACGTCGCTGTTGGTCATAGTCATATCGTACAGTTATAAACGGTCGTGTGCGGACTGCTTCCCCAGGACGCAAGGAGGCTTTGCAACGTGGTGCGATACTACACTAGTGGGTTGGCAAACCTGTTTTAATTCCTAGGAACCGCAAGACCGCTTATAACTGTACGATAGGATTCGTCTTCGTTGTAGCAGTGACGAAAACCTTTGACGCGAGTTTACCTCACTTTTCCTCGACGCGACTCGTACCGCGACACTTAAACTGTCTATTTTCCGTACACCAACATTCATTCATTAGGTTGGTATTTGATTAATTAAATAACTACTTCC
>BLSH010291330.1:1941884-1959443 GCA_018402905.1 Glandirana rugosa | reverse complement strand
TGCATATTCTTAGCCCCAAGTGCATAACTTTACATTTATCTACCAGTGCTTTGTGCACTGGTGCGCAATCATGTTAGAACAGGAAGGGGCCATCCCCAAACTGTTCCCACAAAGTTGGGTCCATGAAATTGTCCAAAATGTCTTGGTATGCTGAGACCTGAAGAGCTCCTTTCACTAGAATTAAGGGGCCAAGCCCAACCCCTGACAAACAACCCCACACCATCATTTCCCCTCCACCAAATGATTTGGACCAGTGCACAAAGCAAGTTCCATAAAGACATGGATGAGCGAGTTTGGGGTGGAGGAACTTGACTGGCCTGTACAGAGTCCTGTCCTCAACCAGATAGAATACCTTTGGGATGAATTAGAGCAGAGACTGCCAGGCCTTCTTGTCCACATCAGTGCCTAACCTCACAAATGCACTTCTGGAAGAATTGTCAAACATTCCCATAGATACTCCTAAACCTTGTTGACAGCCTTCCTAATTGAAGCTGTTATAGCTGCAAAGGGTGGGCCAACTCTGTATTGAAGTGAATATGTGAAAAAATAAGCACTAAACAAATTAAATACACAGCTGCCACCACAAAAGGTATAACACAACCTCATAAAGCAGACAAAAACAAGATATGCGGTGCTGGAAAGGTTAAAGTGCAAAAATAGTTTAAAAAAATATAGTTCTTAAAGTGTCCCAATAATCAGGTGTTGAATTCTGAAATCTGCAAGGAACAAAAAGTCTCTAGATGAAATGCTCACTCACCAGCTCCAGGTGCTGTTAAGAGTGCAGCCAAAGCGCTTAGATAAGACCACTGTGATAGGCTGAATCATAGAGATGTCTCTCTGTTCACGATGTCTCCCATATAGGAAAATAAAAAATAAAACAACATAGTGCAGTATGTCTATACATTGGAAAGTGGAAGTGACCAGTGACAGTACATAAACTCCCATGAAGATGAGAAAAGCGACTTTAAAGTGGTAGTAAACCCTCCTATCATTTTCAGCCAAGGAAGCTGCCATCTTGGCCTCTATTTAATCTACAACTGCCATGATGCAGCACATGTGATCAGTTATGACACCAGCCATTGGATGGCTTGACAGTTTGGTTTAGAGCACAACCAATGGGAGTGTTACATTTCCGGCACGTGCCGGAAATGTAACTGGTTTTTAAACTGTTAAATGGATGGGTTTACTACCGCTTTAAGTGATATGACACCACCACCACTAGCAATGCACGCTCACCAGATAGTGCCTGTATGAATGCATCCAGTCGGTCGGATTCCCCCGATAGGTCTCCAGTACAATAGGTGTCCAGGACATGCACAGATATTCCAAAGGCATAGGAGACCAATCAGCTTCTAACTTCAGCTTGTCCAATTAAGCTTTGACAATAAAAACCTAGCAGCTGGTTACTATGCAGAGCTGCACCAGTTTTAGTAAATCCCCCCTCATAGTATACTAAACTGTCATTGCTATATTAAATGCCTGAAGATGAAATCCTTATAACCCTGTAATGTGTCTTTGTTGAATTTTTAAATTATTTTCATCTATTGAAGTAGTGGCAAGGCTGAAATCTCTAAGGTCGTCTACATACAATCTCCTTTTAATTCTCTTTTTGTCTAGGGGCATTGGAATACACAGCAATAATTACCTTATTCTTTGTTCCCCAGGTGGCTGGTGGCCTGGAGGAAGTCTACCATAGCAAGGAATAAGGTTTTAGTAAATCTACCCCTATGTGTTGCACAATATAGACAGAAGGTTGATTGAGAAATGCACATAGAAAAAAAGCAGCCTAATATTTTTTTTGTATACTATGGTTAGTATTACAGCTGTCTTTTAACAGGATAGGCAGTCAATTCAAGCAATTTCTAAATTTTGATTATTTATTTCCACCATCAATGTCCAGAATTCCTCTATGTCGTTAAGTAATTAAAAAAATTATTCTATAAAACTGAAAAAATGGATTTTGTTTTAATGCAGTACGCGATCGAAAAATAAATGAATGTAACCAATTACTAATGTTCTTATTTTCCTTGGAACAGATGGGATGTTAATACCTACAACCCAGTTGCCTATGCCCTATTAGGCTTATTTAATAAATTAGGGAAAAGTGCAATTTCTTTATGCAGCACAATCATCAACGGCGTATCATTTGATTTTGCTGTCTTTCTTTCTATGACTACAGTCAGCTAAACTCTTATTGCTTGTGGATTCCTGCACTTTTTACATAGATATGGTCCTTTTCAGTTATTTTTTAAATAAACCCTTGTGATTCTGTACCTACCTATAAATTACATTATACCTTTTAAAGTCTATCTCAAATAAAAAAAAAAAAAACACTGGTGTGGAAGCAAGTGAGGATCATATATTATACATTCAGGCAGATATTAGAGAATAATTCCTCTTTTGTGTTCTGGATCTACCTGGAGGCCTCCTCTCAAATGAATGCACTGGGAAATGCTCCAGAACTAGCGTTCCCGTTATTCCCATATAAAAGTGGCCAGAGGCTTTAAAGGGTGGTTGGATATTAAGACATTATTGAGTCACCAGAAAATGTTTGGGGAGTAATGGATCCAATATGATGTGGATGGCCAGGTCCCTCATGAGCCAGTTTCCCTTAGGGTAAAAAAAACAAACATCTAAATTGTCCAATGCAACTGACTGCCATTTTCCCTGAGATCTATCATTTTTATCTGGTCCCGTAGTAGCTATATATGATGTACACGAGGATGGTTGTGTAGTGACACAATGCAGTGGGAACATTGTTTAACCACTTAAGGACCGGAAGGATTTCCCACTGTAGGACCAGAGCACTTTTTGTGATTCGTCACTGCGTCGCTAAAACTGACAATTGCGCGGTCGTGCGGCGATGTACCCAAACTAAATTGACGCCCTTTTCTCCCACAAATAGAGCTTTCTTTTGGTGGTATTTGATCACCTCTGCGTCGCTTCTGATCACCTATTAACAAAAAAAATGCGACAATTTTGAAAAAAAAAAACAATATTTTTTACTTTTTGCTGTAATACATATCCAAAAAAAAAAATATATAAAAAAAGAAATTTATTCGTCAGTTTTGGCCGATATATATTCTTCCTCATATTTGTGGTAAAAAAAAAAATTGCTATCAACGTTTATTGATTGGTTTGTGCAAAAGTTGCCGCGTTTACAAACCATGAGAATTAATTTATGGCGTTTTTACAATTTTTTTTTTACTAGCAGTGACGGCGATCTGCGATTTTTATCGGGACTGCGATATTTCAGTGGACATGTCGGACATTTTTGACACTTTTTTTGGGACCAATGACATTTATACAGCGATCAGAAATGTAAATATCCAGTGATTCCTGGGTAAATGTCATTGGCAGTGAAGGGGTTCACCTACAGGGGGGCGATCTATGGGTGAACTGTGTTCCTTAGGCATGTTCTAACTGAGGGGGCTGGGCTGTCAGGGGCATAAGAGATCTAACTGATCCCAGTGACAAGGATCAGTAGATCTCTTACATGCCGTCTGACAGAGCAGGGAACCGCCGTGCTTACATCAGCGGCTCCCCGTTTTTCTTCTGTTCCAGGCAATCGTGGGTAGCCGGAAGACATCGAGTCCGCCCAACCCGCAGCCATACTGCTGGAGAGTGCGGCGGGCACAAGAGTGCGCTGGCGGTGGGGCGGCAGCCGCGCATGAGCAAGCCACCATTTATAGACGGCCGATTCTCGGGATCGTGGCGCTCTGCAGCAGTAAATGTACGCAAGCCGGTCCGGAACCAGTTAACAGGTCACTGAGGCTATTGCAGTGCATAGTGGGAAAAATGTTATAACACAAAAAGCCCTGTATAACCTGCCCTATAGAAAGCACTGCCCTGTGCAGCTAATCACATGACCAAAGCACTAGTCACTAATTTATAATAGTAAGTGTATGTCGCTATCTGCTCTCCGTTATACTCCACAGTATTACTCAATACCTTGGCTCCCATTTTGCAGCCTGCTCATCAAAACCAGGTGGTGTTATAGAGCCTGCTTAAAGGATAAGTTCACCTTTTGTAGAAATACTAATAACACATAGTTTTGCAGGAAAAAATGTGATTTATTATTTTTTTCCTGTAGGAGCCTGGAAAGCATTGCACCCGTGATCAATGTTTCAGGGGTGCAATGTCAGGCTTCTGCAGACAAGCCTTGCAGCTTTCAACCCGTACCTCCCATATGGGCTGTCTGTCTGAAAGTTGCAGGGCTTGTGAATGAACAAGCCATCAGCTGTGGTGGCTGACGGTACTTGTAGTTCATTCATTCACAGAAAACTGTGAATGAATGATGTGGCTGTACGGGCGGAGCCCCGCACGGCTGCACTCTTTTCAAAAAGTGACAGTAGGTGCAGGGAGAAGATCCCCCACCCTCTATCACAGGGGTGAGGGGATCAGGGGGACTGGCAGCAGGAGCTGAAACATGTTCCTCAAGAAATACGAGTGAAACATGTAACATGTTCCAAAAGGTGAACTTAGGCTTTAACACAGCCAAGGAGAGCTGGTGATGTGACTTTGACAGCTCATGTGACCAGGCTCTCTTGGCATTTCTTTTACAATACTAATTAATTTTTTAAGCAGCGGTATGACCATGGTACAGCCATAGTGCTAACTTTTACGTATACCCCATCTTGACCAAGGAGGTTTAGGGGAAAGCCATACAGGCAATGACAGCAAGAATTTCATCTTTAGCTAAGATCACATGGTCAGCCAGCTTGGGAAGCTGGAGTATTGCTGAGTGCTAGACAGGTAAGTACCACAGGCCTTTTTTAAAGGGTTTAGGATGATCAGAATGGCGAAGGGCTCAGGTTATACACTATATTACCAAAAGTATTGGGACGCCTGCCGCTACATGCACATGAACTTTAATGGCATCCCAGTCTTAGTCCATAGGGTTCAATATTGAGTTGGCCCACCCTTTGCAGTTATAACAGCTTCAACTGTTCTGGGAAGGCTGTCCACAAGGTTTAGGAGTGCGTCCATGGGAATGTTTGAACATTCTTCCGGAAGCACATTTGAGAGGTCAGGGACTGATGTGGATGAGAAGGACTAGCTCTGGTCTCTAATTCATGTCAAAAGCGTTCTATTTGGTTGAGGTCAGGACTCTGTGCAGGCCAGTCAAGTTCCTCCACCCCAGTGGTTCTCAACTCCGGTCCTCGGGCCCCCCCAACAGGCCATATATTAAGTATTACCTTGGGGAGATGCAGACTAGAATACTGCAATCACTGAGCAGCAAATGATATCACCTGTGATGTATTTCAGTTATCCTGCAAACCTGGCCTGTTGGGGGGGCCCGAGGACCGGAGTTGAGAACCACTGCTCCACCCCAAACTCACTCATCCATGTCTTTAGGGACCTTGCTTTGTGCACTGGTCCAAATCATAAGATGAAGGGGGGATTATGGTGCAGGGTTGTTTTTCGGGGTTGGGCAATTTCATGCTCCCAACTTTGTGGGAACAGTTTGGGATGGCCAGGGCCGGATTGGCCACCTGCCCTGGGGCCACTTTGAGCTGCGGCTGCAGTGCTCCCCTTCCTCCCTCCTCCTCTTGTATGTTATAAACAGCGGTCTCCCGCTGTGTCACAGAGCTGGGTCTGAAGTGTTTGGCGGCACTGTAACAAAGTCCCGTCTCCTTAATCGGCTCGTGTGATAGACGGAACACTGATTCAATTTCCTGACATTGGATCAGTGTTCCGTCTATTGCATGAGCCGGTCTAAGAGGCGGGACTTTGTTACAGTGGCCAGCCGCCACATATTTCAGACCAGGCCTGTACTGACCATCGGGACTACCGGGAGTTTGCCGGTGGGCCGATGGCTCAGTGGGCTGGCCTCGTGCTCACAGGGGTCCAGATGATCTACGCGTCAATCACCACCAGTCAGCTGATGCCTGACGGGTAGATCAGGATACAGAGTAGCACAGGAAGTGGCTGTAATAAGTTCTCAGTCATGTCACGCTGCTCCCCAGTGGCCCCACCCCGTCCTCTCTTCTCGTCCATCCCAGGTGATGTCACAAGCAAATTGGGATGGACGAAAAGAGAGGAGGGGGCCAGGCCGCTGGGGAGCAGCGTGACATGACTGAGAACTTATTACACAGCCGCTTCCCGCGCTACTCGGCAAGAAATACGCTGGTAAACACTGTGCCTTAATATGCCTGATGTGCCATAATGTGCTTTGTGTGCCCTAATGTTCCCTGATGTGCCCCATGTGCCCTGATATGCCATAATGTGCCCTGATGTGCCCTAATATGCCCTGTGTGCCCTAATGTGCTCTAATGTGCCCTGATGTGCCCCATGTGCCCTAATGTGCCCTGATATGCCATAATGTGCCCTGATGTGCCCTAATATGCCCTGTGTGCCCTAATGTGCTCTAATGTGCCCTGACGTGCCATAATGTGCTCTAATGTGCCCCAATGTGTCCTAATGTGCTTTATGTGCCTTAATGTGCCCTATGTACCCTAATGTGCCCCATGTGTCCTGATTTGCCCCATGTGCCCTGATATGCCCCCATGTGCCCTGTGTGCCCTAATGTGCCCCATGTGTCCTGATGTGCCCTAATGTGCCCTGATGTGCCCCATGTGTCGTAATGTGCCCTGATGTGTTCCATGTGCCCTGATGTGCTCCATGTGCCCTGTTTTGCCCCATGTGCCCTGATGTGCTCCATGTGCCCTGATGTGCTCCATGTGCCCTGATGTGCCATAGTGTGCTCCATGTGCCCTGATGTGCTGTACCCTGATGTGCTGTGCCTTGTATTGTGATGTGCTGTACCCTAATGTGATGTGCCCTGATGGGCTGCGCCCTGTACTCTGATGTGCTGTACACTGATGTGATGTGCCCTGATGTGCGCTGTACCCTCATGTGCTGTGCCCTGATGTGCACTGTACTCTGATGTGCTGTGCTCTGATGTGCACTGTACCTTGATGTGCTGTGCTCTGTACCCTGATGTGCTGTGCTCTGATGTGCTGCGCTGTACCCTGATGTGCTGTGCTCTGATATGCGCTGTACCTTGATGTGCTGTGCTCTGATGTGCTGTGCTTTGTACCCTGATGTGCTGTGCTCTGATGTGCACTGTACCCTGATGTGCTGTGCCCTGATGTTCTGTGCTCTGTACCCTGATGTGCCCTGGGCTGGTCTGGATAAAGTTTTTGTCCCAGTCCAGCCCTGTTTCAGACCCAGCTCCGTGACAAAGCGGGAGATGCCTGCTGTGTGTAATCCAGGCACTGATGAGTCTGTATTGATGGGCTGTGAAGCTGCATTCATGGGCACAGTGAGGCTGCATTCATGGGCACAGTGAGGCTGCATTCATGGGCACTGTAAAGCTGCATTTGATGGGCACAGTGAGGCTGCATTCATGGGCACAGTGAGGTTGCATTCATGGGCACAGTGGGGCTGCATTCATGGGCATGGAGGCTGCATTCATGGCAACAATAAAGCTGCATTTGATGGGCACAGTGAGGCTGCATTCATGGGCACAGTGGGGCTGCATTTATGGGCACAGTGAGGCTGCATTCATGGGCACAGTGGGGCTGCATTTGATGGGCACAGTGAGGCTGCATTCATGGGCATGGAGGCTGCAGTCATGGCAACAATAAAGCTGCATTTGATGGGCATAGTGAGGCTGCATTGATGGGCAGAGTGGGGCTGCATTCATGGGCTAAGTGAGGTTGAATTCATGGGCACAGCGAGGCTGCATTCATGGGCACAGCGAGACTGCATTGATGGGCACAGTAAAGCTGCATTTTATGGGCACAGTGAGGTTGCATTCGTGCGCATAGTGAGGCTACATTTGATGGGCACAGTGAGGCTGCATTCATGGGCATGGAGGCTGCATTCATGGCAACAATAAACTGCATTTGATGGGCACAGTGAGGCTGCATTGATGGGCACAGTGGGGCTGCATTCAGGGGCTAAGGGAGGCTGAATTTATGGGCACAGTGAGGCTGCATTTATGGGCACAGCGATGCTGAATTGATGGGCACAGTAAAGCTGCATTCGATGGGCACAGTGAGGCTGCATTTAATTGGCACTGGTAGGCTGCATTTGATGGGCACTGGTGAGGCTGCATTGATCTCTTGTATCATGTCCACAGTCTCTGGCCATCTCTTGTATCAAGTCTGCAGTCTCTGACCATCTCCTGTACTCTGTCTGCATTCTCTGACCATCTCCTGTACTCTGTCTGCAGTCTCTAACCATCTCTTATATCATGTCTGCATTCTCTTACCATCTTTAGTATCATGTCCTCAGTCTCTAACCATCTCCTGTATCATGTTAGCAATCTCTGACCATCTCTTGTATCAAGCCCGCAGTCTCTGACCTTCTCCTGTACCCTGTCTGCAGTCTCTGGCCATCTCTTGTATCATGTCTGCATTCTCTTACCATCTTTAATATCATGTCCTCAGTCTCTAACCATGTCTTGTATTATGTCCGCAACCTCTGACAATCGCTTGTCTTATATCATGTCTGCAGTCTCTGAGGGGGGAGTCTGGAGAGGAGTCAAGAGTGGGAGCGCCACCAGGATGGGGGTCATAGGAGAAGACAGACGTGTGTGGACTATGGAGAGGAGACTATAAGATAAAACCAGAGCCACTGAGCTGGAGCCGACTAACTGAGCCCTGCACTGTGCACCTGAGAGGAGGTCAGTAACAGCGCCGTCAGGCTAGTCTGACGGGGGGGGGGGGACACTGATGTAAGGGGGAGTGAATACAAAAAGGAGGCACTGATATAAAGGATCCCCTTATATCAGTAACCCACCCCGCTTACCTTAGTGTATATGTATTCTTTCTGTGGAAGGTGGTCTCTGGTCATGAGAGTCTTTCCCCCCCTCCACGTTCCCAGAGTCCCTGGGGTCCCCCTGATGATTACTCCACTTTTAGCAATTTTAACTGGAATTAGCTCATACACATATATATATAAAGCCCTATGTGCTTTTCATATCTGGCTTATCTATATACAGTATATAATACACTCTTCAAATGTGCTTTAACCACTTGCTTACTGGGCACTTAAACCCCCCTCCTGCCCAGACCAATTTTCAGCTTTCAGCGCTGTTGCACTTTTAATGACAATTGCGCGGTCATGGTACACTGTACTCAGATGACATTTTTATCATTTTTTCCCACAAATAGAGGCTTCATTTGGTGGTATTTAATCACTGCTGGGTTTTTTATTTTTTGCTAAAAAAACAAAAAAAAAAACGAAATTTTTGGAAAAAAAAAAAACAATTTCATAGTTTGTTATAAATGTTTGAAAACAGGTAACTTTTCTCCTTCATTGATGTGCGCTGATGAGGCTGCACTGATGGGCACTGATAGGCTGCACTGATGGGCACTGATAAGGTGGCACCGATGGGCACTGATTAGGCTGTGCTGATGGGCACTGATGAGGTGGCACTGATGGGCACTGAGAGGTGGCACTGATGTGCGGCACTGATGGGTGGCACTGATGGGCGGCACTGATGGGCACTAATAGGTGTACTGATAGGTGGCACTGATAGGTGGCACTGATGGGCACTGATGGATGGCACTGATGGGCACTGGTAGGTGACACTGATAGGCAGCACTGATTGATGGTACTGATGATGAAGTACTTATGGGCATTGATTGGCAGCACCATTGGGCATTAATAGGTGGCACTGTTGGGCAAAGGTAGGTGGCACTGCTGGGTACTGGTAGGTGGCACTGTGGGCACTGGTAGGAAATGATAGGGGGCACTGGTGGGCACAGACAGGCATCCACACCTTCCTGTGCGAGGGACTGATGTCCCTCTGACAGGAGCCGGCGGTGATCAGCTTTTTTTCCCCTCCCTGGGAGCGGGAGGGGAAAAAAAAAAACGATCACCGATATTTTGTTTACATCACGTAATCACCCATCATTGGCTGACAGCTGATCATGTGGTAAGGGGCAGGGACTGGCCCCTTACTCTGATCTGTGATAAGCGAGTCTCATAGACTCGGTGATCACAGAGAGCGTGGTGCATGTCCCCACAGGGACACAGAAACAGCGCATGCTTGGGACGACGTCTATTGACGGCCTCCCGGCAAAGTAGATCCGCGCTCTAGCCGTCATTCGGCTATAGCGCGGATATGAAGGTGTTAAAATGCATGGTTTTTCCTTTTATGAACAAGAAAATAATGATGCTATCCTGTTGGGCCGGTATAATAATGCAATGGGGCTGGTATGAAATGTTTTCCAGGGCTGTTTTTTATTCCCAGTCCAGCCCTGGGGATGGCCCCTTCCTGTTCCAACACGACTGCGCACCAGTGCACAAACAAGGCCCATAAAGACATGGATGAGCAAGTTTGGGGTGGAGGAACTTGACTGTACTGCACAGAGTCCTGACCTCAACCCGATAGAACACCTTCAGTCCACATCAGTGCCTGACCTCACAAATGCGCTTCTGGAAGAATGGTCAAACATTCCCATAGACACTCCTAAACCTTGTGGACAGCCTTCCCAGAAGAGTTGAAGCTGTTATAGCTGCAAAGGGAGCTATTGAACCCTACAGACTAAGACTGGGATGCTATTAATGTTCGGGAGTGTAAAGGCAGGCGTCCCAATACTTTTGGTAATATAGTGTATATTGCATTTTTTTAAGCTCCCCAATCACCACTCTATAAGTTAGGAGAAGTGATAGTATGAAAACAGCATTCTGAAGAAACTGGTGCACCACGCAGTCTAACATTCTACTATCGCCAGAATACCATTTAAACTTGCTTTCATTCATATACCTTTAAATGGCATGGGAATACATCTGAGACTATACAGAAAAAGAGAGCACTATCCAAGACCAATTTCTATATTATAGAAATGGAAAGATGATTGTTTCACTGAGAGAACTGATTATAAAACGTTTGAGCGTCTGCAGTGCAGAAGACAGAGACCGCATTGATTGATTGGAAGATCTGGTGAAACAGATTTACTGTCATCGCTGAGTGCCTCCAAAGACTTGATAATTCGAAGAACCAACTGCAATAAAAATTACAATTGGGGACACCCACCTAGAAATGTTTTGACATACCGGTAAAAAAATATTACACAAAAATGTGTGTTCCAAGCCAATGAATAATATTTCATTTTACATGATTAAAACAAGCAGTATGACAGCTAATACTCTCATTAACCAATACACTTCTGCACGCAATTAAGTGGTGCAGGAAAGGACAGGTGTATCATACAGTTGTTTCTGCCCCATGAAATAAATAAGACAAATTAACCACTTCAGCCCGGAAGATTTTCCCCCTTAATGACCAGGCCATTTTTTTGCGATACGGCACTGCATCGCTTTAACTGACAATTGCGCGGTCGTGCGATGTTGTACCCAAACAATATTGACTTCCTTTTTTTCCCACAAATAGAGCTTTCTTTTGGTGGTATTTGATCACCTCTACATCAATTCTGATCACCGCTATAAACAAAAAAAGAGCGTCAATTTTGAAAAAAACACAATTTTTTTTTTTACTTTTTGCTATAATACATATCCAAAAAAAAATGTATTCATCAGTTTTGGCCGATATATATACTTCCTCATATTTGTGGTAAAAAATAAATCGCATTCAGCGTATATTGATTGGTTTGCGCAAAAGTTGCCAGGTTTACAAACCTTGAGAATTTATTTATGCCGTTTTTACTTTCTTTTTTTTCTTTTTTTTTACTAGTAATGGCAGCAATCTGCGATTTTTAACGGGACTGCGATATTTCGGCGGACATATCGGACACCTTTGACACTTTTTTGGGACCATTGACATTTATACAGCCATCAGATCTAAAAAAATAGCCACTGATTACTGTATAAATGTCATTGGCAGTGAAGGGGTTAACCTGCAGGGGGCAATCAAGGCGTTAACTGTGTTCCCTAGGCGTGTTCTAACTGTGTGGGGGCTGGGCTGGCAGGGGCATGACAGATCTAGCTGATCCCGATCACAGGGATCGGTAGATCATTGTCATTCCCATTGACAGAACGGGGAACCTCTGTGTTTACATTGGCGGTTCCTCGTTCTTCCTGTGCAGTAGGCGATCGCAGGTTGCGGGCAGACATCGAGTCCACACTGAAGGAGCGCGCCCTAGCCGCGCCTGCGCGATTCACCGTTTATAAATGGCGATTTGCGTTACGCTGCCACTCTGCAGCAGTAAATGTATGCAAGCTAATCTTTAACCGGTTAAAACTAAAAGCAAGAGTATCTTTTTTTCATTTTGGATAAAATAAGGAAGGGTTATTACCCCTGTCAGCTTCTCTTCATTTCCTGTCCCATAGCCAAAACAGGAAGTGAGAGAAAATCCTTCTCAAATAAGAGAATCCCTGGTTGTCACCAGGATCTCCAGATCTAATGTCCCTATTGGAAGATTTCTTCTGTATTCTGTTGACAACCCATAATTTGGAACTTTCACTCTCGGTAATAATGGGAAACAGGAGAGTAAAGAGGGTGAATCTCCCTAAGGGGATACAGGCAGCGACATAAACCTGACAGGAGTTCTAACATCTTTGTCTAATATTAAAAAATAACCAAAGCTGCTGGCAGGTATAATATCCAGGCCTGTAGAGGTGCAGTGGCATTAATAGATTCCTACATGTCTGAATGCTGGAACGATCTGAACCAGCACCATTGTTAGAGCTAGCCCACCCCTCCTTTATTCCACACATTAGCCAGTGAGGAAGTCCATTATAGTGATGGGCCAATGAGTATGCGGCGGGCAGTAAATGGATACAGGCAAGCTCTAAGGCCCCTTTCACACAGGTTGGCCGATCGGGTCCACCTGTCCGTTTTTTAGACCATCCATTGTCCTTTATGGAGGTCTATGGAACAGCGAGTGCCAACGGACGTGTGATATCTGATTCAATCTTGTCAGCCAAAAACAAACAGATGGGGGATCCGTTCCCCATCGATCTAGTGGATCGAATCGGATGGCCATCGGGTGTAAACGGACATGCAGTCCATTTATGTCCAACCGCCCATAGAGGACAGCAGGCTGTGTCTGCTCTGCATAAGCAGATACGAACAAGCCATCCACCTGCTCAGTGGAAATCAGCGAACAGATTCCCCGCTAGTCAAGGGGACTCATGGCGGAGTCCTTCCCATGAGAAAGGGACCGAACTCTACACAGACGTTTAGAGCAGCTCAGCATACAGGTGTGAAGGAAGCAATTTAAAACTGTTGCAGGTATACATGTGTCTGCACATTAAATTGGCCAGGAAATTATTGTATTTATTTATTTATTTTTAAAGCATCAGAGTCACTTTAGGCCCCTTTCACACAGGCGGATCGTTCAGGTCCGCCTGTCAGTTTTTCAGGCGGACCCGAACGGACGCTCCATTGTTCTCTGTGGAGCGACGGATGTCAGTGGTGACATGTCCGCTGACACCAGATCCGCTTCGATCCGCTAAAAACAGACGGATGGAAACCCTATTTTCCATCCGCCTGGCGGATCGGATCGGATGAACACGGACAGACGGTCTATGTCCATCTGATCCTCCATAGAGGAGAATGGAGCTGTGGCAGGACAGTCTCTGCACGGAGTGCAGAGTCTGTCCTGTCATCCGCCGGCTCAGCAAGGATAAACAGACGGATCCCTGCTGAGCAGCGGAGCCCGTCAAAACGGGCTCCGCTGGTGTGAAAGGACCCTTAACAGCCGGTTTACACTACAACGACTTGGGATCCGCCCCAAGTCGCTGGACATGAGAAATCCCATTGAAGTGAATGGGAGCCGTCTTAATGTACTCTACTGAAGTCGCTCCGTCTTCAGAAAAGGTTGCTGTACGACTTCAGGGCGACTTCTATCCGACTTGTGCCCATAGAATTCAATGGATGTCACCTCCAAGTCAGATCCCCATCTATTGAAGCAACTTTACAGGAAAAAGAAAATAATTTACCCAGGTAAAAGGAATGATGTCAGAAGAGATTTATTGTCTGATTTGTCACAGGCAAAGTCGCCTGGCATGGAGGTCGCTTTAAGTCGTGTGGTAAGTTGCCCAATGTCATGCTGAAGTCACCTTAAAGTCACGCTCAAATCGCCTACAATGTTGCACCTGAAGTCGGATCGCCCCTGTGTGAACCGACTCTTAAGCTTTATTAAACCCAAAAGCAAACGTATTATATTGCAGCTTACCAATTCTTAAATGGTATGGATGCATTAGAGTTATTGTTTAGGCTTTCTTTTCTTTATTTTCTTGTGGTGATTCAGCTAGTAAGTTTGTTGTTTTTAACAGAACAAGCTGTCCTGAAGATGTAGCAGTTAGGAGGTTGAGACAAACCATTTACCACTGACAGGGGTGCTTTCAATTATCAGCTTTTATGTATTTAAGTACAAAAACTGTTGCTTTAACAGCCTAAACCGTGTTAGCTGGAGTTTGGCATCAACCTGTTAGAGTATTTAAATCTCATAGTACATTTAACATTCCCTTCTCTTCAAATTAACAATGCTACTGTCCAGAAGGTGCTCCTGTGCTCCTTCATCCAGAGTGTAGGTACTCTAATACAGGAGGTGTGTTACTGGCCAGATCATCAGGTAAAAACAGAGGGAATAAAGCCTAAACAAAAGAAAATAAATGCAGCCATCACATCTAACGATTGTAAGCTGCAATATACAGTATAATAAATTTGTGATTTTGAGTTTAATACCGCTTGAAGTTGAATAGTTCAATTATTGTATTAATAGAGCATAAGACAGGTTATTTATCCATTTCCCACCCGGCCTACAACAGAATGACGGCCAGGAAGTGGTTCAGTTATCCTGACTGGACATCATATGACGTGAAGCAGGATAACAAGCCAGCGTGTGCCCGCGGGGGGCGTGCAGTGTGGCGATCGGTGGTGTGGTGTGTTAGTCCGACACACGGCATCTCCGATCTAGGTAAAGAGCCTCTAACAGGCTCTTTACCACGTGATCAGCTGTGTCTAATCACAGTGTATCGGCTGTGAGTCGTTTATCGGCTTTTCCTCCACTCGCACTGCCAGACGCAAGTAGAAGAGAGCCGATCGGCAGCTCTCCTGACAAGGGGGTCTGTGCTGATCGATTATCAGTGCAGCCCCCCCCCCAAGGATACCCACCCAGGACCACCAGGGATGCCCACCCAGGATCACCAGGGATGCCCACCCAGGACCACCAGGGACGCCCACCACAGGACCATCAGGTATGCCAATCAATGCCCAATAGGGATGGAACTCAGTGCCTATCAGTGTTGCCTGCTAGTGCCTCCTGATCAGTGCTGCCTAATAGTGCCATCTGTCAGTGCCGCCTATCAGTGCCACCTATCAGTGCCACCCATCAGTAACGCCTATCAGTGCCCAGTGCCACCTATGAGTGCCCATCAGTGTCACCTATCAGTGCTGCATATAAGTGCCTCATCATCAGTGCCCATCAGTGCTACCTCATCAGAACTTCCTCATCAGTGCCAATTAGTACTGCCTCATCAGTGCCCGTCAGTGCAGCCTCATCAGTGCCCATGAGTGAAGGAGAAAATGTACTTATTTACAAAGTTTTGTAACAGAAACAAAGAAAAACTTTTTTTCCCCAAAATGTTCGGTCTTTTCTTTATTTGTAGCGCAAAAAATTAAAACCCCAGCAGTGATCAAATACCACCAAAAGAAAGCTCTATTTGTGGGAAAAAAATGATAAAAATGTAATTTGGGTACAGCGTCGCACGACCGTGCAATTGTCATTCAAAATGCGACAGTGCTGAAAGCTGAAAATCGGTCTGGGTAGGAAGGGGGTAAGTGCCGGTATTGAAGCGGTTAAATGGTATTCCTCTTTGACAACTGTTTAGTAATCAGAACCTTTTCTTTTAAAATTACTACATATATATTTTATGCATAATTTGCCACATTTAATTCCTTAGAACTCACTGCAGAGCTTCAAGATTAAAAAAAAAACTCTAAAAAAAACCCTGTAATTAAGCAATTGTAACTATAAAAAAGCCTTGTTTTTAAAGGAAAGGGTTCGAAAGCAAACCACAGAAACAGAAAGTGATGGGAAATCACAGAACACAATTCCTGTTGCTTCCCTGAGTAAGGCTGGATTCACACCCATGCATTTTTAGTGCTTTTTGCATTTTGCTGATTTGCACTGCAGCCCATTTAGCATGGTTTCCTATGGAACACGTTCTGCAGTGCAAATCTGCAAAATGCAAAAAGCAGTAAAAATGCATAGGTGTGAATCCAGCCTAAGGAAGTGAAGAGAAATTTTCTCAACAGGACACAGACAGCAAATATGAACAGACCATTCCCTAATTCATCCAATACCATTAAAAACGTTTTGGGTTTACACACAGAACCAAGATTTTTCTAGCACTTTTTGTTTAGTAAAAATCAGGTTTTTGTGTTATAGAAAAATTACTTAGAACCCCCCAAATATTATATATTTTTTTAAGCAGAGACCCTAGAGAATAAAATGGTGATCATTGCAATTTTTTATGTCACACGGTATTTACGCAGCGTTTTTTCTAACGCAATTTTTTTGGAAAAAATACACTTTTATGAATTTTAATGCAAAAAAAGATGCCAATTAAATAGATGTCGCACTTTAACCACTTGACCACTGGGCACTTAAACCCCTTAACCACTTGACCACTGGGCACTTAAACCCCCTTAACAACCAGACCAATTTTCAGCTTTCAGTGCTCTCACATTTTGAATGACAATTACTCAGTCATGCAACACCATACCCATATGAAATTTGCATCCTTTTTTTCACACAAATAGAGCTTTCTTTTGGCGGTATTTATTCACCGCTGGGTTTTTTATTTTTTGCGCTATAATTAAAAAAGACCGAAAATTTTGTAAAAAAATGAATTTTTCTTCGTTTCTGTTATAAAATTTTGCAAATTAGTAATTTTTCTTCATACATTTTGGCCAAAATGTATACTGCTACATGTCTTTGGTAAAAACCAACAACAAATTAGTGTATATTATTTGGTCTTTGTGTAAGTTATAGAGTCTACAAGCTATGGTACCAATCACTGAATATTGATCACACCTGATGTACTGACGACCTATCTAATTTCTTGAGACCCTAACAAGCCAGGAAAGTTTAAATACCCCCCAAATGACCCCTTTTTGGAAAGTAGACATTCCAAGGTATTTAGTAAGAGGCATGGTGAATTTTTTGAAGTTGTAATTTTTTCCCACAATTCTTTGCAATATAAAGATTTTTTTTTCTTTTTTTTTCACAAAATTGTCAAGGGTTAACAGGTTATTTCTCACACCCAGCATATGCATACCACAAATTACACCCCAAAACACATTCTACTACTCCTCCTGAGTTTGGCGATACCACCTGTGTGAGACGTTTACATAGCCTGGCCACATACAGAAGCCCAACATGCAGAGTGGACCATCAGGCGATCTTGGAGCATAAATTACACATATAATTTCTTGACTACCTCTTGCACTTTTGAAGGTCCTGGAGCACCAGGACAATGGAAACGCCCAAAAAATGACCCCATTTTGGAAAGTAAACGCCCCAACGTATATTCTAGGAGGCATAGTGAGTCTTTTGAACATGTCATTTTTTCCACAAGTTTTTGGAAAATGTGGAAAGAAAATGAAAACGCATTTTTTTTTTACACAAA
>BLSH010291330.1:1919655-1934455 GCA_018402905.1 Glandirana rugosa | reverse complement strand
GACATGTTCTGGGGGGACGCTATGGGAAGGGATAGAGGGGTCCACTAGAGGGGGTCTGCACTGATAGAGGGAGGTCTGCAGATATAGAGGGGGTCTGCACTGATAGAGGGGGTCTATACTGATAGAGGGGGGTCTGCACTGATAGAGGGGGGTCTATACTGATAGGGGGGGTCTGCACTGATAGAGGGGGGAGTCTGCACTCATAGAGGGGGAGTCTGCACTGAGAGAGGGGGGTGGTCTGCACTGATAGAAGGGGGTCTGCTCTAATAGAGGGGGTCTATAATGATAGAGGGGTCTGCACTGGGGGGGGGGTCTATACCAGAGGCTTCTGAAGAGAGCAAAAGGAGGGGAGGAACAAAGAAAAAGGGAGAGAAAGACTAAGAGAAAGAGCAAGAAAGACGGATAGAGAGAGAGAGAGATGGGGGAAAAAAACCCAAGAAATTAGAATAGAGAGAGATAAAACGGAAAGACAGGATAACAAAGAGAAAGAGTGGTACATCCTAAAATGTACCATAAGGGGTTTTAATACTGTGGAAGGGACTCAGGGAGCGATAAATGTCCGCGGGTTAGGGGCGAAAAATTACTTACAACCCATGCTACGGAAATAATTTTACTGCTAGGGGTCCCCGCAACTTGGGAAATTTTATCAAGGGGTCACGGCACTTGTAAGGTTGAGAACCACTAGTGTAAAGGAAAGAATGAATGGGGCCATGTATCATGAGATTTTGAGTAAAATCCTCCTTCCATCAGCAAGGGCATTGAAGATGAAACGTGGCTGGGTCTTTCAGCATAACAATGATCCCAAACACACTGCTCGGGCAACGAAGGAGTGGCTTCGTAAGAAGCATTTCAAGGTCCTGGAGTGGCCTAGCCAGTCTCCAGATCTCAACCCCATAGAAAATCTTTGGAGGGAGTTGAAAATCCATGTTGCCCAGTGACAGCCCCAAAACATCACTGCTCTAGAGGAGATCTGCATGGAGGAATGGGCCAAACTACCAGCAACAGTGTGTAAAAACCTTGTGGAGACTTACAGAAAACATTTGACCTCTGTCATTGCCAACAAAGGATATATAACAAAGTATTGAGATTAACTTTTGTTATTGACCAAATACTTATTTTCCACCATAATTTGCAAATACATTCTTTAAAAATCAGACAATGTGATTTTCTGGATTTTTTTTTCTCACTGTCTTTCATAGTTGAAGTGTACTTATGATGAAAATGACAGGCCTTTCTCATCTTTTTTAAGTGGGAGAACTTGCACAATTGGTGGCTGATTAAATACCTTTTTGTCCCACTGTACACAATTCTATATCCACAGTTGATCCAGATGAAGGCAAAAAACCCCAGCAAAGTATGACCCAATTTGCTCCAGCAAGGGAAAAAATTCCTTCCTGATCCCCCGAGAGGCAATTGGATATTCCCTGGATCAACTTTACCTACAGTATCTCACAAAAGTAAGTATACCCCTCACATTTTTGTAAATATTTTATTATATCTTTTCATGTGACAACACTGAAGAAATTACACTTTGCTACAATGTAAAGTAGTGAGTGTACAGCTTAAGTGTAAATTTGCTGTCCCCTCAAAATAATTCAACACACAGCCATTAATGTCTAAACTGCTGGCAACAAAAGTGAGTACACCCTGAGTGAAAATGTCCGAATTGGGCCCCATTTCCCTCCCCGATGTCATGTGACTCGTTAGTGTTATAAGGTCTCAGGTGTGAATGGGGAGCAGGTTTGTTAAATATGGTTTTATCGCTCTCACTCTCTCATATTGGTCACTGGAAGTTCAGCATGGCACCTCATGGCAAAGATCTCTCTGAGTATCTGAAAAAAAAATTGTTGCTCTACATAAAGATGGCCTAGGCTATAAGAAGATTGCCTAGACCCTGAAACTGAGCTGCAGCAGGGTGGCTAAGACCATACAGCAGTTTAACAGGACAGGTTCCACTCAGAACAGGCCTCACCATGGTCAACCAATGAAGTTGAGTGCACGTGCTCAGCTTCATATCCAGAGGTTGTCTTTGGGAAATAAACATATGAATGCTGCTAGCATTGCTGCAGATGTTGAAGGGGTGGAGGGTCAGTCTGTCAATGCTCACACCATACGCCACACACTGCATCAAATTGGTCTGAATGGCTGTAGTCCCAGAAGGAAGTCTCCTCTAAAGATGATGCACAAGAAAGCCCGCAAACAGTTTGCTGAAGACAAGCAGACTAAGGACATGGATTACTGGAACCATGCCCTATGGTCTGATGAGACCAAGATAAACTTATTTGGTTCAGATGGTGTCAAGCGTGTGTGGCGGCAACCAGGAGAGGAGTACAAAGACAAGTGTGTCTTGCCTACAGTCAAGCATGGTGGGGGGAGTGTCATGGTCTGGGGCTGCATGAGTGCTGCCGGCACTGGGGAGCTACAGTTCATTGAGGGAAAGATGAATGCCAACAAGTACTGTGACATACTGAAACAGAGCATGATCCCCTCCCTTCGGAGACTGGGCCGCAGGGCAGTATTCCAACATGATACACACCTCCAAGAGGACCACTGCCTTGCTAAAGAAGCTGAGGGTAAAGGTGATGGACTAACCAAGCATGTCTCCAGACCTAAACCCTATTGAGTATCTGTGGGGCATCCTCAAATGGAAGGTGGAGGAGCGCAAGGTCTCTAACATCCACCAGCTCTGTGATGTTGTCATGGAGGAGTGGAAGAGGACTCCAGTGGCAAACTGTGAAGCTCTGGTGAACTCCTCGTCCCAGAGGGTTAAAGCAGTGCTGAAAAATAATGGTGGCCACACAAAATATTGGCACTTTGGGCCCAATTTGGAAATTTTCACTTAGGGGTGTACTCACTTTTGTTGCCAGCGGTTTACACATTTATTGTTTTGTGTCAAGTTATTTTGAGGGGACAGCGAATTTACACTGTTATACATGATGTACACTCACTACTATAAATTGGAGCAGTGTCATTTCTTCAGTGTTGTCACATGAAAAGATATAATAAAATATTTACAAAAATGTGAGGGGTGTACTCACTTTTGTGAGATACTGTATAAATGTTGGTAAAGGAATGCTCCCCAGAGCTTAGTAAATGTGGTGAAATTTCACTTTGCAATGAATACCCAAACACGTGCAAGGAAAATGTAATAAAAACAGCATTTTTTCGTGTACATGATTAGATGATGGACACCAGCAGCACTTTACCTCACTAAGCGCTGGGGAAAATTCCCTTGCAAAGTGCAACTTCCTTTGCAAAGTGAATAGTCTATTTGCATTTGGAGGAATCACCTCCAATGTATCCAAAATACTTAACACCTTCCCGCCCGGCCTATAGCAGATCGATAGCCAGGTTGGTCTTTTGTTCTTCTACCTGAACGTCATATGACATCCCCTCAGAAGGAGCCGCAATCTGTCGCCGGCTGTGCCCACTGGACACAGCGGATGACTGATCAGTGTACCAGCTCACTGCCAGTATCATGTGCCTGCTGTGACCAATCACAGCAGACCACATGACATTTGTAAACATTGGATGGCTTCCTTTCATGCCATTCATTGTATACAATTGTGTTGCTAGCTGTGAGTGGTCAATGGGATCACATGGTACAGACAGGGCCAATCACAGCCCATAAGTACCATGCGATTAGCTCTTGCCAATCACAGCTAAATCACAACAAAACAAACTGAATGGATCAGTTTCATTCAGTAAAATACTTGCTTACAGCAATGAAATTAACTGACATAAGCAATCATAATGTGTAAAAAAAAATATTGTGTAAAAGAAAAAAAAAATCGTGATCACTTTCCCAGAGTAGTACAATGGGGTTGATTTACTAAAACTGGAGCACTCAGAATCCAGTGCAGCTCTGCATGGTAACCAATCAGTTTCTAATGTCAGTTTGTTCAATTAGGCTTTGACAATAAAACCTGGAAGCTGATTGGTTGCAATGCACAGCTGCACCAGATTTTGCACTCTGCAGTTTTGGTAAATATCCCCCAATGTTACTATGGTAACATTAAATTGCTCTGGTCACAGTGTGTTAAAAAAAATCATTAAAAAAAAAATTATTTTTTGTACTGTCACCAGTCAGTGTCCCTGATCACCGCCACACCAGTTATATGATGATGCTGTACTGCACTGGTGACAGTATGTAAAAAAAAATTAAAATTCAGATTTTTTTTTTTTTAATTTCTTCATTTTCCAAAAAAAATTACAACTTCAAAAAACTTGCCATCCCACATACTAAATACCTTGGACTGTCTACTTTCCAAAAAGGGGTCATTCGGGGACATTTGTACTGTCCTGACATTTTTGGGCCTCAATACATCAGGATTGATCAATTTTCAGATAAGTACCATAGTTTGTGGACTCTATAACTTTCCTACAGACTAAATAATAACAATGATTTGGGTTATTTTCACCAAAGAAATGTAGAAGAATACATTTTGGCCTAAATTTATGAAGAACAATTATTTATTTGCAAAATTTTATAAAAGAAAAACTTGTTTTTTTTTTAAATTTTCGGGCTTTTTAAATTTATTTCGCAAAAAATAAAAGCCCAGTGGTGATTAAATACCACCAAAAGAAAGCTCTAGTTGTGAGAACAAAATTATAAAAATTTTGTTTGGGTGATGCGTTGCATGACCGCGTAATTGTTATTCAAAGTGCGACAGCGCTGAAAGCTGAATATTGGCCTAGATAGGAGGAGGGTAAAAGTGCCCGGTATTGAAGTGGTTAAAATGTATCTAAGCCTCAACAATGTCAAATAGTACTGACTGCAAGCCATAATATGTAGAGGCTAAATGTGTTCTCTTTTTAGAATTGACACTTGTAGTTTCAGTCCCCCACTGAAACCTAAATGAAAATTTAACACATTTGTTCAAGCAAAAGGGTACAGATCTCCCCGTGAACTAAAGTTTTTGATTTTAGTTCTAGTTCTATATTGTTCTAGTTCAGAAACTGCTGGGGATTACAACATTCAGTATCAAAGCAGAGCGCTTACTTTTATAAATGCAGAGACAATATTACTAGGCTGAACAAGAAGCTTTATTTGTTGTTTGAGGATGTGAAGATTTTCACCCATATCTATGAGGGCCACATAACCACATGAGCAAATAAACCCATCAGCTCTCCCATGAGGGGTATCAAGGTATTGAACACACCAAACAATTGTTATGTAAAAAAGACTGATAGCAAAAGCAGATAGACATTTAAGGGTTGATTTACCAAAGGCAAATAGGATGTTCACTTGGCAATTGAATTTTCCCCGGAGCTTAGTGAATAAGGGGAAATTGCACTTTGCAAAGAAAACCTAATTATGTGCAAGGAAAAAAAAACAACCATATTTTTGCATGCACATCATTGGATGATGGAAGTCACCTCATTTACTAAGCTCTGGAGAAAATACCACTGCAATGTGCAACTTCCCTTGCAGAGTAAAGAGTCTATTTCTATCAACACCTTGTTTTTATTTTAAACTTGCCCTTGAGGTCACAATTCAGAACCCAGTTGCAGAACATTTAGAGCCATCCTTCTAACATTATTGGACATTTTCAAAAGGTTGATTAGGGCAGAATGTTTCATGGCCCGCAATATGCAGATCAAACCTTCTATTGCCTTGTTGTCCTCCAACAAGGTGGTTATATAAAGTTTTGCTAAAATAAAAATAATTCTAGCTGACAATATCCTTCTTATAAACTGGTAACCCATACTGTGAAAGAGGTGCCGAAGATCTTTTGGAAGACCCAGAGGTCACAATGAATCACAGCTCACTGTTTTTATTTTAAAAAGTTTGTTGTTGCAGATGACAAAGCAGTAGAAGCCGGGCAACCAGGGAGAGGAGATGATGCTCCTAACAAAGATGAACTAGTAACTACTATATATTAGAAGAAAAAGAAGGCACACTGGCCTAGTGCATTGTCCCAGGGTAAAATTTATTAAAAAAAGAGATTAAAAATACTCACAAACATATGGTGATAATATGCATGACGCTCCTAGCATGGGGTGAATGGATATATTTTGGCAAAAGTCCTGGATCGTGATGGAGAGGACGTGAGAGCTAACATGTTTCGAAGGCACTGCCTTCTTCCTCAGAAGAACCAAACAGCAAATAAAGCCACCATTATACCTTAAAGCTAAACTTTTGTGGTTGATTTACTAAAGGCAAATAGACTGTGCATTTTGCAAAGTACAGTTGCTCCAGAGCTTAGTAAATGAGCAGAAGCTGTGCTGACTTCCATCATCCAATCATGTGCAAGCAAAAATTCTGTTTTTATTTTTCCATGAACGTGACTGGGTACTCTGTGCAAAGTGAAGCTTTACCCAATTTACTAAGCTATGGAGTAATTGCACTCTCAGAGGGCAACTGCACTTTGCAAAGTCCACAGTTTTCTAGTGATTCTCTATTTAACTGTAATAAAAGCAGATAACGATCAGGTAAATATACCCTTTTAGTACTTTAATTTTCCCTTTAGTAAATCAACCCCTTTGTGTATGGGCAAAACTGAAATTTGAACATTTTATGTTTTGCTGTGCAATTAGTCTTATCTCTGTTGTCCATGTTGGTTTTGGGACTGTATATGTTGTTCCCTTTCAAGATACCTTTCTATTTAAAGCCCAATTTAAACCAACAAAATAAATTGATCAACATAAAAGATGTCCTACCAGTATGCTGTAGAATGGGACTTTTGCTCTCCGTAGAGAAGCAGTAATTCCTTTGCAGAGGTTCAACACATTCCCCTGCCGAGTCTGAGCCAGAGCTCTCCAATCAGTGGTCTGAGCCAGAGCTCCCCAATCAGTGGTCTGAGCCAGAGTTCTCCAATCAGTGGTCTGAGCCAGAGCTCCCCAATCAGTGGTCTGAGCCAGAGCTCTCCAGTCAGTGGTCTGAGCCAGAGCTCTCCAATCAGTGGTCTGAGCCAGAGCTCTCCAATCAGTGGTCTGAGCCAGAGCTCTCCAATCAGTGGTCTGAGCCAGAGCTCCCCAATCAGTGGTCTGAGCCAGAGCTCTCCAATCAGTGGTCTGAGCCAGAGCTCTCTAATCAGTGGTCTGAGCCAGAGCTCTCCAATGGGGAGCACGAGCTTTGCTAATTATAAAGCTATAGGTTTGACCCAGTAGAGGGTATGTTTGAACTGTGCAATGAAACCACTGCTCCTCTACAGTGAACATGGGTCCCACTCTTGCTTTTGGATGAAAACCATGTTTAAGATATTAAACACCTTTAAGATGTCATTGGACTGTATTTAGCTGATTTGAAGGTTCAGCTGAAGTTCTGTGACCATAGCACATCATGCCTATGGGTTTAAGGTGTTAAAAATGGACAGCCTGTAACCTGTATACACATTATGTATATACTGCTAGAAGCTCTTTACAAAACGATCACTCCACTCTATATATTCACCTCTGTTAGACATCATAATGGCCATCTTTGTTTGCTTTCAAACCTGTAGGTCACAAATGCAATTTCTGCCCATGGTAATATTTATTCTGTGACTTTTCTGCTCCACTCAAGCGTGAACGGACACCAGCATGTGATATTAAGTATAGGACCTATATTATGGTTTTCTAATTAAATTTAATGGATTAATTATATTACAACACAACAACACGCAAAATGTACATGTGAAGCATAGCAGATTCACACAAGCCTACACACAATGTGCAGCGTAAGACAGACATATTGTGCTTTAAGATCTCAAGCATTTAAGTTTTTTTTCTTTGTTTTATTAATTAAGTGAAAATAGCCCCCATCTGTGATCGGCTCGCAGGGTCTGATTCCCATTTAATCACACGGCGCCATCTGGTAGAGTGAAGATACATCTTCCACAGAAGACCATATGTTCTGTGGATTCATGCTCCAGGAATGGAGGCAACGCATTATCAGGGTTCATATGAGTGAGACAGTAATGACAGAGAGAGGAGGGAGACAAGCACTAAACAGTACTTGTTATATTTCTTGATATTACTTATACTGATGCAGACCCTTCTCTAGCAAGAAAATAATTTGGTTGCAAGCTCAATATCAAATACACATATATCGTGATTAGTACTTAAGGATTTTAATTGACTGTAACACAATCATTGCTGCACTGCTATTGACAACTTTTTTGCAACATGTACCCTATATTACCAAATACTTTAACATGAACATAACATGATCCCAGTCTTAGTCCGTAAGGTTCAATATTGAGTTGGCCCACCCTTTGCAGCTACAGCATCTCACAAATGTGAATACACCCCTCACATCTTTTCATGTGACAACACTGAAGACATGAAACTTTGCTGCAATGTAAAGTAGTGAGTGTACAGCTTGTATAACAGGGTAAATTTGCTGTCCCCTCAAAATAACTCAACGCACAGCCATTAATGTCTAAACCGCTGGCAAGTGAGTACACCCTTAAGTGAAAATGTCTAAATTGGGCCCAAAGTGTCAATATTTTGTTTGGCCACCATTATTTTCCAGCACTGCCTTAACCCTCTTGGGCATGGAGTTCACCAGAGCTTCACAGGTTGCCACTGGAGTCCTCTTCCACTCCTCCATGACGACATCATGGAGCTGGTGGATGTTAGAGACCTTGTGCTCCTCCACCTTCCATTTGAGGATGCCCCACAGATGATCAATAGGGTTTAGGTTTGGAGACTAGCTTGGCCAGGCCAACAATGACCAGTATGCGAGAGTGAGTGCGATAACACCAAATTTAACACACTTGCTCCCCATTCACACCTGAGACCTTGTAAAACTAAAGAGTCCCTGAGAGAAAATGGCTAATTAGGCCCAATTTGGACATTTTCTCTTCGGGGTGTACTCACTTTTGTTGCCTGCGGTACGGGCATTAATGGCTGTGTACAAAAATGTGAGGGGTGTACTCACTTTTGTGAGACACTGTATAACAGCTTCAACTTTTCTGGAAAGACTGGTTTAGGAATGTGTCTATGGGATTGTTTGACCATTCTCCAGAAGCGCATTTGTGAGGTCAGGCACTGATGTTGGACGAGAAGGCCTGGCTCGGAGTCTCCACTCTAATTCATCCTAAAGGTGTTCTATCAGGTTGAGGTCGGGACTCTGTGCAGGCCAGTCAAGTTCCTCTACCCCAAACTCACTCATTCATGTCTTTATGGACCTTGCTTTGTGCATTGGTCCAAATCATTTGATGGAGGGGGGATTATGGTGTGGGGTAATTTTTCAGGGGTTGGGCTTGGCCCCTGAGTTCCAATGAAGGGAACTCTTAAGGCATCAGCATACAAAGACATTTTGGACATTTTCATGCTCTCAACTTTGTGACAACTGTTTGGGGATGGCTCCTTCATGTTCCAACATGACTGCGCACCAGGGCACAAAGCAAGATCCATAAAGACATGGGTGAGTGAGTTTGGGGTTGAGAAACTTGACTGGCCTGCACAGAGCCCTGACCTCAACCCCATAGAACACTTTTGGGATGAATTAGAGTGAAGACTGCGAACCAGGCCTTCTCATCTAACACCAGAAGAGTCGAAGCTGTTATAGCTGCAAAGGATGGGCCAACTCAATATTGAACCCTACAGACTAAGACTGGGATGCCATTAAAGTACATGTGCGTGTAAAGGCAAATGTCCCAATACTTTTGGTAATATAGTGTATATGCACTCAGTGGCTTTGTAGTCTCTACCTAATTGCTAAACAGTTAAATTATGTTGCCTTAACTCAACACATAAAAAGGTAAGCATGGTCAAGAGGTTCATTTGTTTCTCAACCAAAATATGAATTGGGATGATGCATGGTTTACGGGTCACAGGATGGAGCCTTGACATTCCCATAAAGATTGAATGCCAAAGAGTCCCACATAGACTGTGTCACTGCAATTAAGGGAAGGTTAAAGACATGAGTGTCAGAGAGGTGAGTATGCTTCCTTCTCTATTTCGTGGGACTTGCCATTGGAAAGAACTTAATAGACATGACACGATTACTATAAAAAGCATGGGCAACAGTAGCAGCGTATCATGCTGTCTGCTGTCTCTGCCAGCTAAGCACAGGAAAAGGAGCCTACAGGAGGCATGGGATCACCAAAACTGGATGAATAATGGTTTAAAGGTTTGTAACCTGGTATGACCAATTTCATTTTCTATTGTGACATGCAAGAAGTAGGTTTAGAATTCGGTGTACACAATATGAATCCTTGGAAACATCCTGTCTTACGTGAGTGGTTCTGGCTGATTGGCAGCATAATGGTCGATGGGATGTTTTCATGGCTAGGATTGGGGCCCTGTGTACCAAATGGACATTATTGTTTATGTCACGGCATACGTAAACATTGTTGCTGAGCATGTCCATCCTTTTGTTAGCCCCAGTATAAGAAGTTATAATGATCATTGCTAAGGTCCTTATTTGAGACACTACAATGAGCTGAGGTAATTTATAAATTAGAGCAACATTGATTATAACCTGATTATTGAAATCTTACTATGATCGGTTACAAAGCACAAAAAGTACCCCTTCCACAGTGTGAAAGAGGAACAAAGGAAGGACACAGATGGCTGATAAAAATAACTTTAATTATAGTCAGGTAGTACACAACATGTTTCAGGAAAAGCACTCCTTTCTTCTGATCAGTTGTAGTGCTTTCCATCGCCCTTTTTTTCATATTATAGATAAAATAGGACTTGGGGATAACCACTCACTTATACATTATTGCAGATACTATATAACTCACTAATTAAATATTCCTGAATCACATAATGTACAAATATTCAGTCCTGGATGTACCAGTAATATATCTAAATACATCTGTGCTATAGTAAACCCGGGAAACAGAATGCATTTGTTACTGTGGTCTTTGTTTGGTCACCAAGTGGTAAATGTGCAAAACCAACACATAAGTTTGTCTTTACTAGAGGTCAGCAACCTTTACCACATTTTTTTTCAATTTTGCACTCATAGTTGTTCTGCTAATGGCATGTTAAACTCATTATTTATTATTAAATAATTATTTTAACTTGCCATTAGCTTTACAACTATGAGTTCAAAAGTTGTTCAACTGGTGCACCCACAAAACGTGTTCAGTTTTGCATGTATTTCAAATCTCGGATCAGTCCCAATGCATGCAACTTGGACCTAAGAAAGACCTAAATGAATGCACCTCAGACCCCAGATCAGCCCCAATGTATGTACTTCACCCCAGTGCATGCGCTTCAAACCTCGGGTAAACCCCCCCATGCATGCACTTCAGACCTCAGATCAGCCCCAATGCATTTACTTCAGACCTCAGATCATTTTAATACATAAACTACAGACCTCAGATCAGCCGCAATGTAGATACTTCAGACCTCAGATCAGCCCCAAAACCTGTACCTTTAGGAATGGGGTGTACTGCTGTAGGCGTGTAGATGGGCTCCTTCCACAGACCATGTCGGCACCCATAACCGACAGGAGGTCAGGGTGGTGCGTGCTCCAGTCTTTGTAATTGATAGCCTCGTGAGCTGCCAATTACAGCCAAAGGCAGCGAGTGCCAGCTCAAACATCAGGGTTGCCTATAGCCTTTTTTTCTAAGGTGTTTAGAAACTATAATAATGTTAATGTGATTTTCTGCTACACGTGTACAGTATATAGCAACAAGAAAAATTGCTGCTCACAAAAAATTGAGTTAAAGGTCAATTAAAATTACAGAGTTAGATATGCAGATAGACTTTTTACCCACAACCCCCTTTTCTTAGCCATCTGTCCACTTTCCTGTTATAGCAGTTCTGTCGGATGTTTATGCAGTCCAACGGGAAGCAGAGTTGGACCCTATGCTCTGTAATCAACACTCAGTAAGAGATCTGGTTGGGCACATCCTTCTTGTTCCATTGTTCCATGACAGTGTGAAGGCACTTGTCATGAGGGGTGTGGCTGTTACTTAGCTATGCCAGCAGAGACCACTGAAATGTGAGGATGAACACAGCACTGACCAGTACAGGCCAAGGGAGGGTGGCGGGAGTGTAATGCCAAACCTATTGCATTGTGTGTCAGGAGATCAATCAGTCTGACAGCATCTGTAAGTCATCCTGTCAGTGGCAGTAACTGCCACCCTACCCTTTGTAAGCTACTGCCTTGTAGAGATATACTCTCAATTCTTATTGCATCTCTGGGACAAAAAATAAAGGGAAATTTCCCTTTAGGACACAAACAGCAAAAAAAAATTGTTCAATCCTTCCCTACTCTATCCAATACTAAAATGTTTTGAGGAAAAAAATAAAAATGAACACACAGCTTCTTTCACAGAGCACAATTTGACCCTGCAGACATCCACTGAAAATAACAGAATAAGCCTGGTCAAGTACAATATAAACAATTCTAGTGTCAGACAATGTAAATTTCAACTATATATAAAGCATAAAAATCAATTAGAAATATGACCAAAAAAAATACTGGTAGAATTTGCCAACACTGTTTTTGGGAAAATATAGGGGAACGGGTAAAAAAAAAATAAGACAAAGAAGCATTTACATTTTTACAAATTTACATTGCAGCTTTTAGAACTGGGTCATATATATTGAAACTGACATGAATGAAGCTTTAAAAGGCTAAAAAAGCGGCATGCCTTTCCTAACTGTAAAAATACATTAGGATTTGATCATTATACCGCCTGCTCCAAACCATTTTTCTTTCACATCTACTTAGAAATAATGGTATTATTTATGAATAAATAATTAATGCAAGGCTCGGCATCTTGACGTGTTAACCCTTTTAGCATCAATAGCATGCCAGATTGTGTGGTTCTGAAAGAGTTAATGTAGTCATTCTTTAGCAATCCCACCTGCTACAAGGCAATTGATCTGTTCCTGTAATATTAATAAGTCTGGTTTTGTCTACAGAGGCGGAGTGGGAGATCTGGGCAGTAAAGAAGAAAGAGAGATATAACGTACAACTGAATTAATTAACAGGATGAAAGTTACAGTTCTTATGATGAGATTAGTTTAATGTATGAACGATTTATTGATGGTACGGTGAGACCTAGGCTGACCATAGATGGCCACTACAGAGCTTTGAGCAAGCCTAAAAATAAACTTTATATGTAGGGCTTGCAACCAACAGCCTAACTTGGTGCAGCAAACATCAGCAGCATATATGCTTTGAACTATCTTTCAGAAGAATAAGCCTACCTTGGAAAATACATTATTTGAAAAGTGTGGTATTTAGTCGAGCATCAAAAGTTAAAATTCTAATTTTACTTTAAGGTAATAATAAAATCAAATGAGGTCATTAAAGAAAGCTGAGTGTTTGATTGGCAGTCAACCAGAGTGCCAATCAGAGTGCCAATCAGATTTTCGATTGGCTATCTATAGAGAGCAAGAACAGCCCATGCCTATGATAGTATTCATAGGCATAGGCTCACACACTATTACGTGGAATAGAAGGTGTGCCTGATATTCAGTAGCAACCTCCTTGCTAAGATTTATACTACACTGCCTAACATTTTTAGGAGGTGGCCATCAGGTTTGTCCCAGAGACAATAATTGATGGGATGACCTCGGCAAAGTTAAAGTCATGGCAGTCAGGGTCCATGCAAATATGCCAGCCAAACCGGGCAGCAAAAAGACAAATAAAATGAAAAAAATCTAATAAAGGAATATTATGCAAACCGCTGTAGCAGAGAAGTTAATTGAGGATGGGCTACAGTTTGGGAACCTAGATCCAGATATAAAGGTCCAGTCCCCAAGTTTAGATAACTAATCGGATTCAGTTTCTGATTTACAGGATATTAGGTACAACTTCAGAAAACAGAAGGAACCTCCATTAAGGCACTAGTGCAATGCACCAAGTGGCCTTTTTAATTAGATGATATGATCACAGCACAGTGTGCAGCATTTCATGAAGTGTCGCAGATAGGTTTATAGGCAAGTGTGGTCTACATTCTCCACTGTAGCACTCGTCTGCAGCAGCATTACAGTTAGAGAGGAAATCAAGCAGAACATGGTTCCTCTATGGCTTCCTGGGTTACTGAGGAAGCTATGCCTTTGGATGCTGCCGCTACATATAACTCTGGCAGCCATCTTGGGTCAGGCAAAGCCTACTTAAGGTCCTGGTTCCCAGGCTTGGCGCAGATTTGCAGGTGGGTAGAGTAGGGACAGGAACCCCATCAGGGACAGAACTATAGGGAACGTAGAATTACAGTGTCTGGGTGACCAGTGTGAACACTGTGGCTGCTCAGTTGATAGTATGTGTTGCACAAAGTTCTCCAGATTACTTCAGGGAAACAGCTACAGTGTCTGCATGCAGTGTCCTTTGTTGTTTAAGAAATTGGCAGGTGCCGCTCACCAATCCCAGCAATCTTCCATGATGAGAAGTGGTGTGAGTACTCCACAGAAAGCCTCTGCAGAGCCTGGCTCAAGGGATGGCGCTCGACCTTGTGACGCGCTGTGCTGCAGCCCAGCAGGATCTGGAATGAATGTGACGAGAGCGGCTTCCAGGTTGCCGCTGGATGACCAGAAGTAGCTGGCAGTGGATGCTCCTGTACACATGTGTGATGACTCTATCTTTCCTTGTAGCACAGGCTGTGACTCAGCCAAAGCACGGTCTAACATTGAGTCACTTGCTTGCAGATCCAGGAAAATTTAGGGTTTCCAAATTCACTGGACATCTTCACGCTTGGGCACAAGACGGTCAGCCTGTATTCTGAACCTCCCAAAAGTTTGGCTAAAACCTGGTCTCTACATGCAGTTGGGACCCAAGAGCGTTCACGATTGGGCTCTCTTCCCACCGGGTTTATTGTGAACTGTCTTTGCAATTCTTCAATACAACTTCTTTACATCAAACCTTCAACATAACTTCTTAACGTTTCTGTCAAGTGTT
>BLSH010291330.1:1845764-1919645 GCA_018402905.1 Glandirana rugosa | reverse complement strand
GATTTTGTAAAGTCTGTCAAAAAGGGGCTTCACAAAATATATTCAATCATATGATACGAAAATGATATCACTGCTATTCAATTAGGAGACAACAGAATAATATTAAATAGTATCTAAACTCAAACACAGAAATGTAATATATATTATAGCTTACCAGTCCTTTTTTTTTGCAGACTCTTTTCCCTTTATTTTTACCTGGTAATCCTGCGAATTACATGCTTCCCTACCATTTGTGTCTACACTCATTTTCCCACTGTATCTATGTTCATGGTTGTCACACAGGCTGGACTTTTGGCTTCTTTTGTTCCTCTCCATTACATGGATGGATTGGACTAATAGTTTACACAAGAAAGATAAGGATGTCTGCTTTTTTCAGCTCACAGGAAGAGGCAAGGACTCTGCATCTCTGGCAATATCAACAGTTATTTCCAGTACTTGCTGAAAACGTTCTCAGCTGAACAATGAAAAGAAATGAAGCCACCATATCTAAGCACTGGTAAGCTGCAATATATACCATTCTTGTTTTTAGGTTTAGATATACTTTACTGTGAACTCAGTGTCAGTAAGACCCCTTTATAGCGCCTGTGCAGTGCCTGAAACCCCCCCTCCCATTCTCCCCAATGTGAAAGCCAGAGTGTCCGAGTGCTTTCACACTGGGGCGGTGCGCTTGCAGGATGAGAAGAAAACTCCTACACCGCCCCCTCCATTGAAAGCAATGGACGGTGCTCCGGAATCGGCTGAACACAGCGCCGCTATAATATCGGTGAATGCGCCGCTAATTAGTGGCGCTTTACCGCTACTTCCCCTCCCCGCCCCAGTGTGAAAGTACCCTAATGCTTTTTAAACTTGTTTAGGGTAAACTAGAGAAATTAAGTGAATTCAGATTTTCTAGAATGGTGCAAAGGACATAAATATTGTTACTCCAAGCATCCAAGTTATAAAGCATCCAAATATTTTTGCTAAGTTATATTGAGTTTTTATTATATTGTTGGAGAGATTATGTGTTCTTCTTGGTTGCTATTTCATTTTGGAAGCCATTGCTATGAATTTTAGAACTAAGTAATGCCTGTGATACCTTTTTTATTTGTGCTAAGATTTAAATTTTTCTGACAAGCTTTCAGGCTATGAATTTTAGAAATTTGCTCTGAAAGGACCAAGAGGATCATCCCAATATTTCTATTAAATATTCTGGAAAGGATGCTAGTGATTTGGGTCCAGAGGGATGCTGCTGCTGGATATTAAAATATGTGGGTTAGAGAGCTGAATGTTCATGCGTCCTCTAAAATAACCTGGGGAAACTGCAGGGTCAATTTTACAAATCTTTTGTTTAACCATTTATGTTTTATGCAGGAACCGAAGTGAGGATTCCATTAAGGTGACTTGGGGGTTGATTTACTAAAACTGGAGAGTACAAAATCTAGTGCAGCTCTGCATGGTAGCCAATCAGCTTCTAACTTCAGCTTGTTCAATTAAGCTTTGACAAGAAAAAAAAACCTGGAAGCTGATTGGTTTCTATGCAGAGCTGCACCATGTTCACGTTCCTGTTTTAGTAAATCAACCCCCAGCTATGCATGATAACCAATCAGCTTCTGCATTTTGTTATCAAAGCTTAATTGAACAAGCAAAAGTTAGAAGCTGATTGGTCACTATGCACCAGTGTTGCCAACCTACTAGATTGAAATTTACTGACAGCACACCCATAATTTACTGGCTCAGCCAAGTTGTTACTGGTATTTCCAAAAGTTAAAAAATTACAAGTGCAAATTTCAGTATTTAGCCTACAAGCAAGTATAATATGTGCAGCGGTTGCCCTGACCTTGCAAGTCCTCCGACACCTCTGACACCCTGGTTTTAGACATTCTTAGGCTGGGTTCACACTATTGTGAATTGGATGCGGGTTTCCCTCCATCCAATTCGCATGTCAGGAGATTGTGACCGGCTCTCTATGGAGCCGGTTCACACATCTCTGGAGTGGCTCCAATGCGAATTGCACAGGAGTCCTGTGTGTCTTCTGGTCCGTTTCAGGAACCTAAAATGGTGAACAGGATCCCTGCTGTGAACCACTCCATGCTGCAGTGAGAACCTAGCCTTATTGTGACCAAAGACACACACAGTCAATTGAAACAGTTCAATCTTGTTTACTGAAGTTGCAAGAACATTAGAATTTAGTAACATAAACTTGCTACTTGCAGAAGGTTTACTATGACAAATAACCCTGATGGTGGAAAAACAGTCAAAAAGAACAATAACTGATTGCAATGTTTAGTGAACACTTAGGCCCCTTTCACACAGACGGATAGAATCCAGCTTTTAGCTGCGGATAGATGACGTTATCTACTGCAGCTATACTGTAACAATGCCTCCCTGTGGCCCCTTTCACACTCTGCATTTAGCAACGGTTTTGTTACAGACGATTTTGAACGATTAGAAAAAATGGATTTGAATATGTCCAGGAATGATTTTATGCAGCTATCTGCACGAATCTGCAGCTATCTGCATGAATCTGCAGCTATCTGCAGATAAAAGTTTTGCACTGTGTCACCGACGGATAGCAACGGCAACAAGCATAGAAAATCAATAGGAAGCACTTCAGAAATGTCAAGAATGTTAAGAATGTTTCCACTGCAGCTAAACGTAGCTGCATGTAATCATGGCTAATGGTAATGTACAAATGCAAGTAATCGTTGTGCTTTGGAGTCTGGTATCTGGCTTGCATTTAGCAATGGCAGAACAGCCGCCCTTGTGAAAGGGGCCTTACACAAGATAAACAGACTCTATCTAGATTGAGATCTGTGGATGCAGGACAAGAAGGGCACTCCCTCCTATAACTCAACACCACAGTCCCAAGAAGCACATGGATACTGTATTAAATTAAATTTAAACAATATGTCCCTTAAGTCTGTAAACTCACCCTTTCAGTGAGTAGGGTCCTGAGTGTAAGTTTGGGCCATTATGGCGCCAGTGGCACTTATCCTTTGTGTGGGGGGGGGTATTTTGTAGTCTCTCAAAAGGAAAATATGTCTTCAGCTAGCTCTTTAGTGATGCACTTGAAGTGGTTTGACAAGCAGGATGAGATAACGTAGAATTACAGTGTCTGTGTAAGCAGGGTGAGCACTGTGGCTGCTCAGTTGATAGTATGTGTTGCACAAAGTTCTCCTACAGATTACTTCAGGGAAACAGCTATGGTGTCTACATGCAGTGTCCTTTGTTGTTTAAGAAAATGGCAGGTGCCGCTCCCCAATCCCAGCGATCTTCCGTGATGAGAAATGGTGTGAGTACTCCACAGCAAGCCTCTGCAGAGCCTGGCTCAAGGGATGGCGCTCGACCTTGTGTCGTGCTGTGCTGCAGCCCAGCAGGATCTGGGGTGAATGTGACGAGAGCGGCTTCCAGGCTGCCGCTGGATGACCAGAAGTAGCTGGCAGTGGATGCTCCTGTACACACGCATGATGACTGTCTCTTTCCTTGTAGCACAGGCCACGACTCAGCCACAGCAACTCTAACACTGAGTCGTTTGCTTGCAGATCCAGGTTGGGGTCCCAAGAGAGCGATCTCAGCCTAGCTCAGTCTTTTAATTACCTCTCCCAGCATTCTCCTCTCCCTCTTCAGCCAGCTGGTACCTGTAGTTCATTGTAGTCTGACTTGAGTACAAATCCTGGTTCCTTGGGCTATAGGTCCCAAGATGCTTTGCTTCACTCCCTGATATTATTCACTCTGCTGGCAGGATGTGATGACATAGAGACAAAGCTGAGCACTAGAGAGAAACACTCCCACTACAGTAAGTGCTGCAAAGTGTCTCCTGATAAGGCAGACAATATTAGCTAGCTGCTGGCTACATATGCAATTAGAAATAGGTAGATATTAAGGCAAAAAACATATTTCTTATTTTATTTTCAATATAGTAAGGAAGTAGCTCAGGGAAAGGACTCAGGAGGGCAAGAAATTAGAATGGTCAGGCACAGACACGAAAATTACTCTCACGGTGTCACTGACAGCAGTGTGCAGCAACACAGATGATGATGACACCTCACTGACATGACACCCCTCCTGAGTCACAGTGACAGTCTCTCTCCATGCCAGGTGGTCCCTTCAGTCCACTGCAGTCCAAACAGCATGGACAGTCCCGCTCCTGGCTTGCCTTGCTCCTGTCCCACAGACCCACACATGAGGCTCCAGCCACTCTGCTTGGCTCCCTTGCACCATAAGATCACATGACACGCCCAGGCATAACCTCTGCCAGACCTGCCCCCCACTGGTCCTGCCCGGACACCCTGTAGCAGGCTTGCGCATGTGCAGTCCCGAGCTGAGCGTCACAGTCATATTTTTTACTGGGAACCTTTTCCTTTTATTGGCATTTACTGTCAGGAGAAAAGTGCTAGTTTTTTACTGGCTACTGGAAAAAATACTGACGGTTGGCAACACTGCTATGCACAGCTGCACCCAATTAAGTGTGCAACTGTTTTAGTAAATCTTCCCCACAGTAGGGTCTTTTGGTGTTACACACATTAAGGTGGCTGTTGATGTCTGTTTGTGGGTGTCTCTAGCTCAACCCATCAATTCTCTGAAAGCAACGATGTTACCCTGTTGTTTTATACAACTGTAGTCCCAGTGGGACCAGGAAAGATCCGGGATCCGCAATACACTTTGCAGATTGCATATTAGAGCTAGTTTACACTTCACTTCAAAACAAGGTTTCGGACACGCTTTGTTAAAGCTCTCTGAACATCAGTCAAAGCTTCTGTCACTAAATAAAATGGTTAGCTGACAGTCCTGTTTACACACGCTTTTGCTTGGTGTTTCGGTGGGGCTTCAATGAGGCTTTGGTGGAGCTTCGATGAGGCTTTGGTGGAGCTTTGATGAGGCTTTGGTGGGGCTTCGATGAGGCTTTGGTGGGGCTTCGATGAGGCTTTGGTGAGTGTTTGTGGGGCTTCGATGAAGCTTCCGTGGGGCTTCAAGCAAGCTTTGCCATAGACTTCTATGGAGGCTTTGAAGACGCTTTGAAGAACTAAAGCTACTAACTAAAACTACATGGGGTATAAGAAGAAAAGCAAAGCAAAAGCAAGCTGTAAACAGGACCTAGCGATCTCAAAGTGTGTCTGAAGCCTTGTTTTGATGCAAGTGTAAACTAGCTGTTAATGTGTATTGAAGCAAGTGTAAATGAGCCCTTACAGTCGGTCTCCTTAGCGGCAGTGGGATTAAATCATACCTTTTTGTCTGTGTTGACAGAGATTAGTTGTGCAATCTGTAGTACCTAGAGCGGAAACACTTACTTTTCAGAGAATGCAGGCATTCTGTGATTGAAAGGGGGAGATTGCGACATTCATTTGTACCTGCTCCATTCACAGTAAACTTTGCATCACGTGAAATGTATGCAAGACGTTTTCTGAATTGAAGAGGTGCTAAGCGAGCGACCCACTATGATCTGCATGCTACAGTTGGATTTGTACGTTGCAGCACCAGAAGTTCAGTGCTTACTGTACTGTATTAGCTGAATGAAAGTAAAATCTTTCCCTAACTCAGCAGCAGCCACACATGGCACACACATCATTAGTGCTCGTTTATTTTTACAGTTCAAATGTCCAAAATGTGTTTTTGGCTGAAGTCCAGCTTTGAGGTGCATAGCAAAATACAGTATATATAATAGAAAATAAGTACAAGGTCTTTATGTGCTTACAATCTAAAATTAGAGATGACACTTTACAAAGACAATAGTTTAATCTGTGGTAGGTTACAGTAAATTAAAACTACAAGAGGTGATGCACAGTCAAAATCCTGGAGAGATTTAGATTAAAATATATGAAAAGGGGCCAGCTGTTATGACAAGTATGGCAAAATAAATAAGATAATTACTGTAATAAAAAATCATCAAGAGCTGGTTGGATATTTATTACAAGTGAGTTAGTACAGTACAGAAGTAATACGGGTTGGTTATAGAAACTAAAGCAGTGTTTCTCAGCTTAGTCCTCAAGAATCAATAACAGGACATGTTTACCAGATTTCCACTTATTTGGAATCTGTGGGCAAATGTGTATTTTCTGCATGGAATCAAGGCAGAGCTAGCAGAAGATCCTGCATAAAATAGGCACCTAAAGTACTTACATTTAGATGTGTTTAGACATGTACCCTACAGTAGTGATGGGCCGAACACCCCCAGTTCGCGTCGCACCAGAACTCCCAATTCCCGAACATGGAAAAAGTTTGGACCCGAGCCATGAACTCTATTAAAGTCTATGGGACCCGAACTTGAAAAATCAAGAGTCCCCATTTTTAAGGCTTATGTGCAAGTTATTGGCTATAAAAAGGGTATGGGGGCCCAGGGGGATATCTATCAATGCAAAAATTGTGCCCCTGTAAAAAGATCCTTTTTACAGGGGCAGTGATTTTAATGATGCTTAAAGGGAAACAATAAAATGAAAAATTCCTTTAAATATAGTGCCTGGGGGTCCTCTTAGTTTGCCTTTAAAGTGGCGCATCTGTATGGTGGAAGCCCCCTTTAAGAATGTGAATGAGCATGGAGTAAAATAATACTCCTACCCATTCACCAAAAAAGTGTCAAAAATAAATAAAAACACACACACAGTTTTTGACAATTCCTTTATTAAAAATGAAAAAAAAACAATGTCCCCCGATGTAGATCCATCGTCAATCAGGACATCCGCCTCACCCAAGATAAAAAAAATTATTCGCCCACAAGGCGCAACCGCAACCCTCATCTGCCTGCTCCGCCATCTGACCGCTCTTAACTGGTTTCCGAATGGCTCGCGTACATTTACTGCTGCAATGTGTTTGATCGCCCCCCCACCCCCCAGTTAACCCCTTCACTCCTGTCACCCCCTGTCACTGTTTTACTGAGTACAGCGATCAGATTGTTCATTTATCGCTGTACTTGTGTCAGTGTTGTAATCAGTGTTAGGGTAGGTAGTAGCAGGCCTAGGTAGTTATAAATACCCCCCTTACCCCCCCTTAATATATATATATATATACACACACCTTTTATAGGTTTCAACCCCTGATTGCCAGTTAGTTAGGTTAGTTAGGTGTTAAATACTATTATTACAATATTTGATCTGATCAGATCTATACTAGTGTCCCCACTAGATTAGTGTTCTAAAAAATGCAGCGAATCAGCCCAGATACCTGCTAGCACCTGCTTTTAGCCCCTCCGCCCAGCCCAGCCCACCCAAGTGCAGGATCAATAGATCGCTGACACTTACAAAACACATCACACATATCTGCAGAGTTTGCAGAGATCACGCCCAATCCCTGCGAAATCTGACAGTGATTTTAGTAGCGACTTGAAACAGGCTCTGACAATCAAGTGCACTTTTTTGCCTGTGAGTCACACTAGTGTACCTATAAATCTAGAGCCCAACATGTCAAATCCGAGGTACACTAGTGAAGAGGCCTACGCGTTGCTGAGCATGACAGACGAGAGCGATGGGGAAGCTCCACTATCAAAATCATACTCAGTATACGATCCTAGACAGCAGCGGCACCCTGACAGATAGCTCTGACGATGGAGTGGTCCCTGCTAAAGTCAGGCGTACCAGATCCCATTTTGCTGTTGCTGAGGTGCATGAACTACAGGGCTCTCATATGGAGTAGAGAGCCAGTACTAGTCCCGCTACTCCTTCTGGCGACCTCGCAAGCACCAACGGCCTAGTACATCCTGGTCATAGACAAACCAGCACTGCAGTAACTCTTGGTGACGTGGCGAATCCCATAAGTGCAGTTCAAGCTGGTGTGGCTAGCACAAGTAGTGTCCCGCAGCCACAAAGACAAAGACAAACACAGGCCCGCAGAGCCCATAGTGCCCTTCCTGCCACACGTGCAAACCCTGATTGGCAACCCACCACTGATGCAGCGCCCGTACTTCCCCTTTTCACTGGCCCACCCAGAATTCAGGTGAATACAGTTGACTTTAGGGCCATTGATTTTTATTCGCTGTTTTTCACCGAAGATCTCTATAGATCTATTGTGGACCGAAGCTGGTCAATACATCACCTCTAATCCCCATTTGTCACTTGCCAGAGACTGAAAACCAATTACGGTTCCAGAATTTAAGACCATTTTGTGCATACATAAAGAACCTGAATAGCGGTTATATTGGTCCACTGACCCAATTCACCATATGTCCATGTTCTCTGCTTGCATGGCCAGGACACGATACGAGCAGATCCTTCGGTTTATGCACTTCAATGACAATGAACTCTGTCGTCCACGGGGTGACCCTGAATATGATCGGCTCCACAAAATTCAGCCCCTCATAAACCACTTCAACCAGCAGTTCACAGCACTTTTTATTCCCAACCAAGTTGTGTGCGTGGACGAGTCCCTGATTAAATTTTCTGGCCATCTTGCTGTCAAACAGTTTCTCCCCAGCAAGAGGGCCAGATACGGGGTCAAGTTGTATAAGCTCTATGAAAGGGCCAAAGGCTATACGTGTAGCTTTATGGTTTATGAGGGCAAGGATAGTCACGTGGAGCCAGAAGGATGCCCAGACTACATAGGGAGCGCTGGCAAAATTGTGTGGAGCTTGGTCATGGAAAGGGGTACCATTTGTACGTGGACAATTACTACACAAGCGTGCCACTTTTTAGTCACTTGCTTGATCACCAAATTGGCGCATGTGGCACCGTGCGATCTAATTGCCGTGGCTTCACCCAACGGCTGGCAGAATCCCGACTTAGTCGAGGGGAGAGAGCCTGCTTGAAAAGTAGTAATTTGCTCCTGGTGAAGTGGGGGGATACAAAGAATCGTTCTCTCCTCCATTCACGCAGACACGGCTGTCCAAATTTCAACAGCGACTGGTGTTGTGGAGAAACCCCTCTGTGTCCACAAATATAACCAAAATATAGGAGGGTCGGACCTCAACGACCAGTTATTGGCTCCGTACTTAATTGCCCGTAAGACCAGACGCTGGTACAAAAAAGTGTCTGTTTACTTATTCCAATTGGCTATGCTGAACGCTTATGTGCTATACAAAGCGTTAGGATGGACTGGATCTCTCCTTCAATTCAAGGAAGGGATTGTCAGAGCCCTTCTGTATGCAGTTGGCTCTGCACCCCATGTTCCCAATCCAAATGCAGTGAGCCGGCTGCATGGACAACATTTTCCACATGCCATCCCTGGTACCCCTACCAACCGAGCCCCCCAAAAAAGATGGCGTGTCTGACGCAGATACAGGCATGACACCCGTTTTTATTGCTGCTACTGACCAGCCTGGTCTCTGCATCGGTGACTGTTTCGAGCGCTACCATACACTAGTTGAGTATTAGCTTAAGGAACAGTACTACACAGGAATAGGGCACAGTATCACAGGGTCTCCAAGATGTCACCGCATTTTGAGAGACCCCAACCTGGAACTACTGTTAAAAAAAAAAACATACCAAAAAAAGAAAAAAAAAAGTTATAAAAACCAAAAACATATAAAATAATAAAAGCCAAAAACAGTTGTACGTTTCTTGTTTTTCTATCTCTATTTTCTTCCCATTATTTATTGCTCTCTCTATTGTTTTTTATTTATACCTGTAATGTTTTGTTACTGTTTTCCCAGGTATTTTTTGCAGGTATGTAATGTTTTTATAATATTTTCCTGTAATATTTTATTATTTTTTCTTCTTAGCAGGAATGTTATTTTTTATGTTACTGTGTTTTATTAATCTTTATTTGGTTTTCAGGTACGCCAGCTGCAGCACTGATTTATCTAGGGTGACAGCAACAGCGTTTGTGCCCACCATACATAAAGCACTGTTGGAGGTGATTTCACCACCACGGTTAAAAAAAGAGCATATATACCAGAGCATAGGGGCAGGGGTGGAAATTGGGGTGGATTGCCCATATTCTCTGGTATATATTTTTAAAAAGAGGCAATGCCCACCATTAGAAGTGGGTGGATGAAGGGAGGTTTTCCAATGGTGGGCATACTCTTCTTTTTTTTAATTTAACCCACAGGCTGCATGAAAAAAAAGAACATATGCCCAACAAGAACCAGCGACACATTAGAATGTTGCTGGTCTTAGAGTGGTTATACGGGAATGATGCCTGCAGGTATAGGTATCATCTAGGTATCGTTCTTTTCAGCCGGCGGTCGGCTTTCATGTAAAAGCAACCCTAACAGCTGATTAGCTGCTAGACTACTTTTACAAGCAGTGGGAGGGAAAGACCCCCCCCCGTCTTCCATGGTTTTCTCAGGCTCTCCTATCACACTTGGGAACCCAAGAATGCAGCCGGTGGTTCCGACAGCTGACCATAGAGCTGATCAAAGACTAGAATGGCTCCAATCATCTCTATGGCCTAAGATACTGGAGGCTACGAGCATTTCATGACTTCGTTTTCGCCAGATATAAACCACGCCTTTGGAAAATTGGGGAAGCATCTTATCACACCGATTTTGGTGTGGTCAGATGCCTTAAGGACTGAGGACAGATCTAGAGTCTAATAGACCCCAAATTTAAAAAGAAAATATGCGACACTACCTATTTTTATCATAGAATATATTTAAATTTCCAGTGATAACAATAAAAATGATAGAAAAAATATAATTTCAGTGACAACTTTGTGTAATTTTTTTTTGTCATTCTTCAATCACTTGCGACAAAAAAATAAAATATTCCATGGACTCAACATGCCTCTCAGCAAATAGCTTGGGGTGCCTACTTTCCAAAATGGAGTCATTTTGGGGGGGTTTGAACTGTCCTGGCATTTTATCCCCAACATTAGAAGGCTGTGCCACACATCACCCACCAAGTCTTTTCTGACACTTTGTTTACATGAAAAAATACTTTTCTTTTTGCTAGAAAATTATTTGAACCCCCAAACATTATATATATATTTTTAAAGCAGAGGCCCTACAGCTTAAAATGGTGGGTGCTGCAATTTTTTTTTTCACAAAGTATTTTCATAGCGATTTTTCAAACGCAATTTTTGTGGAAAAAAACACTTTTTTGATTGCTTTAAAAAAGGCCTGGATTCTTTCCTTAATGTAAATAATATAACTGGGTACTAACATTTATAGGTAAAGTTGATCCAGGGTGAATCCGATTGCCTCTCGGGGAATCAGGAAGGAATTTCTTCCCCCGTTATAGCAAATTGGATCACGCTTTGCTGGGGTTTTTTGCCTTCCTCTGGATCAACTGTGGGTGAAGGATTGTATATGGGATTATTTGGTTTTATATATATATATATATATATATATATATATACATTTTTTTTTTAGTTTTTTTTGGTTGAACTAGATGGACTCGTGTCTTTTTTCAACCTGACTAACTATGTAACTATGTAACTTTTTTTAATTTTAATGCACAAAAACACAATTTATTGTCCAAATATTTGGTGAAATATAAAAGATGATCTCATGCCGAGTACATAGACACCAAACATGACATGCTTTAAAAATAACGCATACCCAGTGGCAACAAACTATATACATCTTTAAAAGCCTTTACAGGTTACCACTTTAGATCTGCAGAGGAGGTCTACTGCTAGAATCACTGCCCTCGATCTGATGTTCGTGGTGATACCTCACATGCATGGTGCAATTGTTGTTTACATACGACACAAGACCGACGCTTGCGTTCACCTTTGCGCGCATGGGGACAGGGGTGCATTTTTTGTTTTTTAATTATTAATTTTGCTTTTTATTTTATTTTTACACTGTCCCTTTCATCTTTTTATTTCTTACACATGCCATGGGTATATATAGAATTACACCCCAAAATACATTCTGCTGCTTCTCCAGAGTACGGCGATACCCCATGTGTGAGACTTTTTGTGAGTCTATACGCGCACGGGACCCCAAAAACCAATCAACGCCTTCAGGATTTCTAAGGGCGAAAATGTATGCATTCACCCCACACTACCTATCACAGTTGCGGAGGCCATGAAATGCCCAGATAGCAACCCCCCCCTCAAATGACCCCATTTTGGAAAGTAGACACCACAAGCTATTTGCTGAGAGGCATGTTGAGTCCATGGAATAGTTTATATTTTGCCAAGTCGGGGAAATTACATTTTTTTTCTTTTTCACAAAGTTGTCACTAAATTATAAATTGCTCAAACATGCCATGGGTATATGTGAAATTACACCCCAAAATACATTTTGCTGATTCTCCTGAGTATGGGGAAACCACATGTGTGAGACTTTTTGGGAGCATAGCCACGTACAGAACCCCACAAACCAATCACCGCCTTCAGGCTTTCTAAGGGCTTAAAATGGTGATTTTACCCCTCACTACTTATCACGGTTTTGGAGGCCCTGAAATGTCAAGGTAGCACAAAAAGCCCCCCAAAGGGCCCCTATTTTGGAAAGCAGACACCCCAAGGTATTTGCTAAGAGGCATGGTGCGTATTTTTCAGCTCTCATTTGTTTTGGAAAATTAAAAAATAAACAGAAAATGTATTTTTTTTTTCAAATTTCAAAACTTTGTGACAAAAAGTGAGACCTGCAAAATACTCAACGTGCCTTTCAGCACATAGCTTGGAGTGGCTACTTTCCAAAATGGGGTCATTTGGGGGGGTGGCTGTGCTATCTGGGCATTCCATGGCCTCCGAAACTGTGATAGGTAGTGAGGAGTACAATCACCATTTTATGCCCTTAGAAAGCACGAAGGCGGTGATTGGTTTTCAAAAAGTCTCACACATGTGGTATCTCCGTATTCAGAAGAAGCAGCAGAATGTATTTTGGGGTGTAATTTCACATATACCCATGGCATGTTTGAGCAACATATCATTTAGTGACAACTTTGTGGAAAAAAAAAAAATTGTAATTTCCCCCAAACTTGTGGCAAAATATAAAATATTCCATGGACTCAACATGCCTCTCAGCAGATAGCTTGGGGTGCCTACTTTCCACAATAGGGTCATTTGGGGGGGGGGGGGCTTGCTATCTGGACATTTCATGGCCTCTGCAATTGAGATAGGTAGTGTGGGGTGAAGGCATACGTTTTCGCCCTTAGAAATTCAGAAGGAGGAGATTGGTTTTTGGGGTCCCGTACGCCGATAGGCTCCCAAAAAGTCTCACACATGGGGTATCCCCGTACTCAGGAGAAGCAGCAGAATGTATTTTGGGGTGTAATTCCACATATGCCCATGGCATGTGTGTGCAATATTTCATTTCAGTGACAAATTTGTGTATTTTTTTTTTTTTTGTCATTTTTCAATCACTTGTGACAAAAAAATCAAATATTCCATTGGCGCAACATGCCTCTCAGCAAATATCTTGGGGTGTCTACTTTCCAAAATGGGGTCATGGGGGGGGGGTTGTACTGCCCTTCCATTATAGCACCTCAGGGAATAAGATAGGCAGTCATAAAATAAAAGCTGTGTAAATTCCAGGAAATATACCCTAGTTTGTAAACGCTATAACTTTTGCGGAAACCAATAAATATACGCTAATTGACTTTTTTTTTACCCGAGACATGTGGCTGAATGCATTTTGGCAAAGATTTATGACTAAAATTTTGTTTATTGTATTCTTCTAATAACAGTAGAAAATATCATTTTATTTTCAATATTTTCAATTTTTTTCGTTTATATCGCAAAAAATAAAAAGCGCAGGGGTGAACAAATACCACCAAAAGAAAGCTCTATTTGTGGGAAAAAAAGGACGTAAATTTTGTTTGGGTACAGCATTGCATGACAACACAATTACCAGTTAGAGCAGTGCAGTGCCAAATTGAAAAAAGTGCTCTGGTCCTAACGTGGGAAATCCTTCCGGGGCTGAAGTGGTTAAATATGTAAAGGGCGTTAACACGTGTTTACATGCGCATGTAAAATCTGCTGTACAACCCTGGATGCAACTGTGCCCTACTTTTTTTCTACGCTGCTAAAAGTGTCACACATTTCCATTTGTAGACCCAACTATGTGTATAGCGCCATTGATTTCTATACAACTATACTCTGTCGTACTGTACACATCTAAATGTGGTGTCTTAAATGCCTGTGTGAATGGAAGCAACTAATTATTTCACCTGTGATTCTGTGAATAGATCTAGAACACATGATGCATTTGTGGTAAAAAAAGAAATAGGTCCCTATGTTTCATTCCCCATAACGAACAATACAGTTTTAATTTTTAGTCTATAGATTGCACCAGCTAGAATCATATAAACTGTTAGGTTGAAAGACATCCTTATTCTTCCAGCTGTTATAAATTAGGCCTTAATAATTGACATTATGCTGACTGTATGGTCATGTTTTCAAGTGGTACAACCACAATCACAATGCTATCCTGCCTGGAAGGGCAAAACAATTTTCCAACGTTTGGGTCATCATATTGCAGCACCAAGCCGCCAAATGCCCTTAAACTGAGCTGTCCATCGTAGCACACTTTAAGTGGGGTACACACTATAAAAAAATTGGGCGAACAACCGTCCGATTTTCCTTGTTGTTTCACAGCAAATCAGAACCGGTGAACGAAAATTCTTACGAAAATTCTAATACGACAAAGGCTTTTTTTTGTTGTTTCTGATCATGTGCAGTCTTTCTTTTCTGATTTTTCTTGTACGTAACTCATACGAAAACGGTACACATTAATCACTTGCCGACCAGCCACCGACCAGGTCGGCTCGATCCCAAAAGCCGCAAAATCAGTACGGTGATTAGTTTAAGAGCTACGGCGGCACCGGAGCCAATGCGCGTGGCCGGCGGCTGTGATGTCCACCGGCCACCAGCGATCGCTCCTCAGAGAGGCAGAACGGGGATCTGTCGATGTAAACAAACAGATCCCCATTCTGTCAGGGGAGTAGAGAGAGATTGTCTGTCCCTAGGGGTTAGGAACAGCGATCTCTCTCCTTCTCCAGTCAGTACACTCCCCCCACAGTTAGAAACACCTCCCAGGGAATACATTTGACCCCTTGATCACCACTAGTGTTAACCTTCCGTGCCAGTGTCATTTATACAGTAATCAGTGCATTTTTATAGCACTATATGTCACTGGTTCCAAAAAAGTGTCCGATCTGTCCGCCGCAATGTCGCAGTCCCGCTAAAAACCGCTGATCACCGCCATTGCTAATAAAAACAAAAAAATGCCATAAATCTATCTCCTATTTTGTAGATGCTATAACTTTTGCGCAAACCGATCAATATACGCTTTTTACCAAAAATATAATCAAATTTCTTTATCAGTTTAGGCCAATATGTATTCTTCCACGAATACATATTGGCCTAAACTGATGAAGAAATTAGTTTTTTTTTACATTTTTTTTGGATATTAATTATAGCAAAAAGTAAAAAAATATTGTTCTTTTTTTCAAAATTTACTGTCTTTTATTTTGTTTATAGCGCAAAAAATAAAAACCATAGAGGTGATCAAATACCACCAAAAGAAAGCTCTATTTGTGGGAAAAAAAGGATGGCACTTTTGTTTGGGTACAGCGTCGCACAACCGCACAATTGTCAGTTACGTAAGTGACGCAGTGCCATATCGCAAAAAATGGCCTGGTCATTAACTACTTCAACCCCGGGAAGGATTTACCCCCTTCCTGACCAGAGCACTTTTTGCGACACAGCACTGCGTCGCTTTAACTGATAATTGCGCGGTCGTGCGACGCTGTACCCAAACAAAATTGACGTCCTTTTTTCCCACAAATAGAGCTTTCTTTTGGTGGTATTTGATCACCTCTGCGTTTTTGTTTTTTTTGCGTTATAAACAAAAAAAGAGTGACAATTTTGCAATACTTTTTGCTATAATACATGTCCAAAAAAAAAAAAAAGATTCATCAGTTTAAGCCAAAATGTATTCTTCTACAGATTTTTTGGTAAATAAAATTGCAATATGCATTTATTGATTGGTTTGCACAAAAGTTATCGCGTCTACAAACTATGAGAATTGATTTATGGCGTCTGGTGGTGCTTCGTTGCGGCTTGTTGGGCTGCCTGGTGTCCACATTATATGGGAGCTGTGACGCGCACCGAGGGCTCCCTCCACCCCCTTTACATTGGTACACGGGGGGGGGGGCAGGTTCTTCCTCGCTGCACGTCGAAGTCACGTTACCCTTTCCTGATGTATGGCGTCCTTTTGATGTGCCTGCGCTGGAGGGGTTTTCCATGCTCGTGGGTGCATTGGAGAGATGGCACGCCGATCCGTCGGACAATCACTCGCCCAGGGCTTGGTGCCTCCCTCCTATCCCACTCCCACGTGTGTGACGTTGGCGGGTTATATATCAGGCGTCACTCTTGGTGTGACTGGGCACCTCAAGATGGCTACACACTATAGCCGTACACAACATGCATCCTAGCTCTCAACACTACCACAGGTATTTTCCACCATCAGTCCTACCATCTACTACTTTTCTTTCACTCTAGTGGGCTGGTTAGCCCCATCACTCCCTGTCTACTTCTCACCTTCCCATCCCTGTTTTCTTTTTCATTTTTTCCCGACCCTTCATTCACTTTATACTTGCCCCACACCAGTTCTCTATCCTGCATATCACTTTCATCATCCCAATTTATTCAACACTCTATTCACATTAATTTCACTCCATTCATTCACTAGGTTGCCATACTGGAGATGCCCATGCCCACAACTGTTGGAGCCTGTATTGTTGTTGCCTCTATATCTCCTGCCTCAGCTCCATGATGCCCCTGGGCGGTTCACGTGCCCCGGCGTTGCACCGCTGATCCATGTATGCTGTAAGTTGGATTTATAGTTTTTTTTGGGGGGTGTTACCCACCTCTTTTATTGTGAACTAGTAGATCACCAACAAATTTTTCATTTTAGATACATCACGTGCCTGCTCCTGACGAGTGACACAACAGTCACGAAGCTGTGTTTTGCATACCATATGCATTATTTCCATTACAGATTTTTTTTACCTGTCAACCCCCTTATGCGGACCAGTTAGGTCATAGACCATGCAGATTTTTGTAATTGTGTACCATTGTGTATACAGGCGGTCCCGGGTTACAAACAAGATAGGGACTGTAGGTTTGTTCTTAAGTTGAATTTGTTTGTACGTGGGAACAGGTACATTTTTTATGTGCAGCTTCATCCAAAAAACTACTTTTAAGCTTTTTGGATAGCATATGGAAGGGGTAATGTTTGTTTTGCTGCCTATGTTTCTGTTCAGAAGATTTCACCTCACTTCCTGTCCCAATGATAATTGGATTTTGAAAATTTTGGGTTGTTGTGGAAACAAACCTTGGTGATAAAGCATCAGTGGAGACACATTTTTTCCATAATAACTCTTACAGGAGTGAATTTCCATTCCTAGGGGGAGATTTCCTCTCACTTCCTGTTGTCTCCCTCCGTTTGTAAGTAGGAGTCATTTGTAAGTCGGATGTTTGTAACTAGGGGACCACCTGTATATATGAATTTGATGGATTGGGGTATCTCTCATCATGTAATCAACTCTTGAATTAACATTACTATATTACTTCATTTTTTACCATCGACATCTTGATTACCTGCATGTATCTTAATTACCTATGTATATCTATCTAATCCATCAATTATCTGACTCCCATCGTGTGTGTCATATAATGTCCCAAAACTTTTTATTTTGCTTTTTTGCAACTTTACCCACTGTCATGCCGCCTGACAGAATGGGGAACCGCCATGTTCCAGACTCCTCTGCCAAGCTCATCATTTAGGCATCTCTGTGACTAAGACCTAGAAGCTGTATGATACAATACATAGGTGCCAGAGAGACATGGGATGATTGGGAAGATAGAAATTGCAGTAACTGATATTAACGTCATCAATCATATTTCAGTAGCCCTGTAATTATGGGTGGCGCTCAAATTTAAATTCATATAGTATTCATCTGAAGTGCTGTATATAGTCATGTATTCTTACATGTCTCAAATATGAACAGAAAGAAAAACTATAAAGGACTTGCACTATCTTATGGAGAGACAAGGGCTATGGAGCTACGTAGTAACTTGAGAAAGGACATTTATCCAAGGAGGTTCAACCATAAATGCCCTGCACCTTCATTTGATTCACAGAAAGGAAGGCAAAATTATCCAATTTGCTCCAACTGGGAGAAAAAAACTCCCCGGATCAACAATGTACCATGATCTTTCTTATAAATATTAATAGCCATTCATATTTTGTATACTAGGGGATGATGTCCATTGTGCATGGGTGGAGGAGGCAAGTCAGTGCCTTGCATTTTTACAAAGCATGGCACTGGGGTCAATTTACTAAAACTGGAGAGTGCAAAATCTTGTGCAGCTCTGCACAGAATCCAATCAGCTTCCATTTTTTTTTTTTTTTTTTTTTTGCAAAGCTTAATTGAACAAGCTGAAGTTAGGTGCTGAATGGCTACCATGCACAGCTTCACCAGATTTTGCACTCTCCAGTTTGAGCAAATCAACCCCACTTTTTACCTTTTTTTTAAACTTTATTGAAATGTCACAATGTGACTTTTCATTTATATATATGATGCTGCTGTGAAATGCATGCATCAGAAACATTTGCCTGCAGTGAAAATTTGGTGAAACAGATCAAGTGCAATGTCTGGTATATATTTAAATAAAAATGAAAACAACGGAAGACCTTAAAGAGTTACTAAACCTACAACAGTAAAAACAGTCTGTATATGCAGTAAAACATGCTTGTCAAGGCCCGTACAGGTCGTATGAAAACGGTCGTACGACCGCTTGTTGTACGATCATCCGATTGTTAGTACGCGCGATTAGAACAGCCGATATACGACAGAAGCTGGATGAGCAAACTGGAAAACTTTGGTTGTACAACAAGCGGTTGCACGACCGTTGTACTGTGTGTACAGAAAAGTAGGTCCAACAAGTTGTACTGTGCAAAACACGCATGCTCAGAAGTCAGGAACGCTCGGAACTGTCCTTTCACGTAAACCTACATTCCTAATTCACAAATCACATTCACCTGAACTTCCTCTTTATACGCTCGTATTACGTCACTAGGTTCGGCTTAGTTGTACGATCACTTAGTGCATGTCAGTACACGAGATACAACAGCCAACATACAATTTGGGCCGTTCGGTCGTACGACCATCGCACTGTGTGTACGAGGCTTTATACTCACTGTGAAACCTAAGGGGTCAATCCTTTGCATTGTGTAAAAAGGCTCTTTGATCCTGTCTTCTCTGATGCTCTTCTTCTTCCGCAGTCCCCAATTTCTCTGCTGATAGAACAGAGCCTTGGGGGCAAGCTGCACATGCTCAGTTGGTGTGTATTGCTAGAGAGTTGTTTTTTTTTTCTTGGGAGAGTACATGTGATCAGTACAGGGCCAATCAACACTGTCCAGACAGAGGGTCAGGGGTCATGTGGCCTCATAGGACAGTCAGGGGGAATTAAAACTCCTCTTCAAGCTTTAAGCAGATACTGATAGCAGTCACAAGACTGCTGATGAGAAAAAGGTATTTAGCAGTTTATATGTACTAAAACTATTGCATTTCCATGTACTGTGGGAGACCAGATATAGTGAATGCAGGGTCCTGGGTTGAGTAACACTTGCAACAATTGTAACAAAAACCCAGCCAACAAATGTAACAAATGCTACTATCCATGCTGACCAGTCAGGTGCTATCTTTGCTGTAATATAACTGAGCAGTTCATCCAGATGACACCACTTTCATCAGAAAGTAAATCAATTCATCCATGCAAAGAGTTCATCGGCAACACAAAGTTCATTAACAAAGTTCATCAGCAAATAAATCTTCTTAATTGTGCTCATAAAGTGCCAGGTGCTTATCAACCATCAGTGGAGGCTTGTGCAGTTTGGTGCTCCCCTCCTCTATGTCCCGCACTCACCAGAATTGCTGGACTTCCATTACAGAAGTTATTTGCGCTCAAGTGACAGCTGGGACTTGTAGTTCCACGGGTCAAGCGTCTCCAAGCAAACAATCACTGCCCCTCTGGTTGTTCACCAGGCCTCCATGGCAAGGATATAGTAAATGGCAAAGGAGATGGCTATAGTATAATATCACACTTATGGCGCAGCACCGATTTCAATAAGCAGTTCTTTTGTACTACTTTTTGCGATTTCAGGTGCGATTTTCATAGGCATCTGTGCAGAAACCTGTACAGATGCTTGTGAAATCGCCGCTGAAATCGGGACTGACATTTGGAGAATGAAATGGTGCACGTTTTGCTGAACTCGCACAATTTAATTTACGCACTCAGGGTGAACCAGGGCTTAAGGCCATTTTCCCCCAGATTTTTTAACTCAAATGCACAGTCTTCCACAGGTGATTTCTAATATGCATACAAATCTATGCTCAATACGTTCAAGAAAAATGCAAAGTTAAATATATGCATGACTTGAAATAATAATACTTAAATCTATCTCCGCTAATATGACTAGATCATAAAGGTGAACATATAGAGAAGGCGTGCACTTTTTGTAGTGTTGAGTAGGATATATTGTTTAAAAGATGACTTTTGCTAAATATATCTGTCGTGTTCTGTTATATGGTATTCTGTGCATAGCTTGAGGCATGGCGTGCCTAGAGGCCAATTAACACACCTATAGACTGATGTTCTCTGTGCTGGGCAGTTCATGTTTGCATCTTTTCTCTGCTGGGGCTTTGTTTGTCCTGTACTTCTGATCGAATGCTTCACTCTCTATAATCGCATAAAGTAGGGCCCCTGTGTTCAGGGTCTTTACAGGGATTAAGTATGTCTTTGTATGTATGTAGTTGGAAATATTTGGAAATGAATTTGGATGTTTCCAAAGTAGTTTTGACCAAATTATGTCTTCCTGTCAATGTAAAATGTAAGCTTTAGAGCAGCATGTCAGTCTATTTAGCAGCTGCCATTGCTCACCTAATATTAGAGTTGTCATCCTCATCCTTGCTCATAATGCTTAGTGAGTCACAGGCCTGGAACGAGCATGTGCATATTAAGTGTTAGTCACCCTGAACCCTGTACAAATCAAGTCTGCAATGTCATCTCCAATCAGGGGCGCATCATGAAATTAGTGGGCCCATGTGCAAGCCCACACTGCACCGATCATCCCTGGCTGTCAACCAGGGAGAGATCATCCATGGGTGCAGTATGGGTCAGAGCATAGTGAGCCCCCCAACCCCTCAGGGCCCATGTTCAGTGAACACCCTGCACCCATGGATGATACACCACTGTCTCCAATATTTTTCGGACTAAAACCGTTCTAATTATACGAAAATCAGACGTTGTGGTCACATCAGACAAACATTTTATAGTCTACACATCCAGCTTTTGTCCTCCGAAAAGTCAGAATCGACTGTCGAAAGGGCCATACTAACGGTAAGAATTTTGGACGATCGGTCGTTGTACGAAAATTCCCATACGAATTTTGCATTGTGTGTACGGGCCTTAAAAGTGGAACTTCCGCTTTGAGGGAAGGTGACCCCCTGACATGCCCCAATTGGCATGTCATTTTTTTGGGGGGGGACCAGGGACCCTGTTTTCACGGGGTCCCAGGTCCACTTCCTCTCCTAGAGCCGTGGCTCCGTAAGGAAGTTCACCTTCCTCCCCCTTCCTCTCAGCGATCTTCTGGGACACGTCATAGGTCCCAGAAGATACACCGGCCATTCACAAGCCAAAGCCAAAGCCGGGTGCCCACACTTGTGATGCTGGCGCCGCCGAGGGGAGGGGGAGAAGAGCGAGCCCTAGGGCGACCGCATTGCTGGACCATGGGACAGGTGAGTGTCCAATTGTTAAAAGTCAGCAGCTACACTTTTTGTAGAACTCTGGGTGGAACTCTGTTTTAAGGTGGAAAGGGTATCTGTAAACGACCCAATTCCACTTCTGATCCACACTCTAATACGATGTTTAGGTAAGGATTGGGCCTTTTAGGGCTACCCCAGGGCTACCACATGAGATACAGCAGCATATTTCGGCACTACAGTCCAATTTCTCCCTGTCTATCACACTCCCAGGGAAGCATCTTCCCATCTATGGCCAACCTTACTACTGTAGAAGGAAGCCATACAATGGTTGGGAACAGGAATCAAACAATGGTTATGATTCCTCTGGTTGACTAGAGAGGGAATGCTGGTAAATACAAAACCTAGTGAATTAATACTAATCCATCCTAATGTAGGAGATAGACTGATCTGTTTTAACCATTTACTCATTGTTTGACTGGCTCTAGCAAGTCTTTTCTCCTCTCAAGGGGTTAACTAGTATTTGGCAGGGATAAATCATTAGCCCTAATAATTATTACGCACTCAGGTGAATGGTAATTTCTCTCACACAGTTTCTTGGCTGCTAACGAGCTTCTGACTCGTTAAAAGGCTTGCAATTAGTGAGTCAGCAGGGTGGACAAAATGGCTGAATTGTCAGTAACCCCTTAATGCTCAGGGTAAGCAAAGGGAATGTTGATTTTTGTTTACTCTGAATGAAGTCATTTCTCTTATAAAATGTGTATCCCCTACAGATTGTCATGTAGCTGTTTCCAGGCCGTGAGCATCACTTGTATAGCTTCAAAGAATTAAAGCGCATTTAATATTATATACTACGTTTAATGAGATTAAAATAAAAGATTTACTGATCCTTTAAAAATATATATTTTACAATTGTGTGGGCAAATATAGTGGAGCATAGAGAGGTAAGGGTGAGGGAATGGTGAGCGATGGAAGGGAAGGAGGTGGAGCATGCCAACTGGACATAAAATTATGAAGCCATAATTTTATTGTTGAGAGGAGCAGATTGGAAAGAACAATCTCCGTCTGGCTCCGGAAAATCCTTTCGTTTGGCAACTGAATTCTCCATATAGCTATTTTTTCATTGCCAAAAAAGAATTTCTCACTATTTTTATTGAAGACAAAAATCTATTTCTTTCCAAGAAATATATTTAACTCTATAAGTGGGTAGTGGTTCACAAAGTAAAGACAGCTACATGGATATCTCTTTGTAACAGAACAAGAATGAGTTCTCTTCTTTATAGAACGCTTGATATTTCTTTCTATAGTGATACATTGGAATTATTACAATGCCTATACATGAAGAAATTCAAACATCTAAATTTGTGGCTGAGTAACAAATTAGAATGCATACAGACTACTGTGGTTCTGAGGTTGAAATCTTTATACCTTAACCTTCAGGCCTGGCCACAAAGTGCTCAACAATGCTACATTTTACAGCCAGATATAAGCAAAAAGAACAACTTGATCAAGATTAAAGCCTTGTACACACGGTGCGACGGTCGTATGACCGAACGGACCAAATCGTATGTTGGATCATGTAACTCGCGTACTGACATGCACTAAACGATCGTACGACCTAGCCGAATGTACTGACGTGTTATGAATGTATAAAGAGAAAGTTCAGATGCATGTAATTAGAGTCCGGCCATTCCTGACTTCTGAGCATGCGTGTTTTGCACAATACAACTTGTTGGACCAACTTCTCTGTACACACGATACAACGGTCGTATGAGCACTTGGTGGTACAACCAAATTTTTCTCGTTTGCTCATACCGTTGTATGTCGGCTGTTCTAATCGCGCGTACTAACGGTCGTATGACCGTACAGCGAGCAGTCATACAACCATTTTCATACGACCGTCGAACCGTTTGTACAAAGCTTTAGACTAGGTTCACACCTAATACCGATGCAGCTCCCAACAAGGGTCCAGTGTGTCCTGGTTCACCATTTCAGGTCCGATTTCAGCCTGAATTTTTGGCTGAATTTGGACCTGAAACAGACCAAAAGACACACAGGGCTCCTGTGCAAATTTGCGCCGGAGCCGCATTGGAGATATGAGAACCGGCTCCATAGAGAGCCGGTAAAAATCTCCAGTTATTGCGAATTACATGTGGGGAAACCACATCCAATTCGCAATGGTGTGAACCCAGCCACATATGTGAACTGGGTTTCCCCGCATCCAATTCGCATGACAGGCAAGTGTGACCGGCTCTCAATGGAGCCAGTTCACAAATGTCTGGGGCGGCCATGGTCCGGATTGAAAAAGGTTTCCGCTGCATGTTTGGGTCCCGTTCAGGTGTGAATTCAGGCAAAAATTTAGATCTGAATCAGACAGACATGCACCGGACCCCAGGCACGAACCTATGGGCGCACATGTGTGAACCCAGCTTCAACAGATTTCTGTTTGCATTGAAACAGCCTTTGAAATCCAATACAAGTCTAAGGGGACACCATACCCGTTTGTAGGTCCAATGCAGGTCAGAAGAAAATCAACTGCAGGTGAAGTGCACATGTCAATGAAATGTGAATGATCTCAAAACGTGTCACAAAAGTGTGTCAAGCTGATACAATAGGGCTTGTGTCAATGACACACTGGGTTTCACACTGGTGCTCTGCTATCCACAGCCAATCTTTGTAGTAAAAAGCAAAAAAAGTGGGGATAAAACAAAAAAAAATGGAATAGATCAACCCTCAAAAGCTGTACTATGAAGAAAATCCCCCATATTCTCAGTAATTCCTACCAGCAATATCCCAATGTGCCATGGTACCCTATAACAGAACATAACAACATATAAGAATCAAATGTCTGTTTCAGAGTTACCAACTATGTTTTGACAAAATTTCAACTTCCATATCCTCTTGCAGATTTGAGTGAGTGCAACTAGCTGATCCACTGAACCATGGACAATAACTGTTATTACTCTTAAATACGTGTCTCCAATATAAGACTATGTCATATTGTCTGCTAGGAAGTATGATAAATATGATAGTTATGTAGGTGGAAGGCAATTTTTGAGTACCCCACTTTTTATTGCATTGATCACCGAGGTGATAAAACCTTCAGTGCATTAAAGAAATGTGTGTATTCCAGCTCTGTCAAATGTTCCTAAACTTTTGTCTGAGCAACAAAATGGAATGTATTTTTGAGTACAGACTACAAAGGCCCAAAACTTCACTGACGTTGTGAACTTTCTACCTTTGCCACAAAGTGCTTAATGGTGCTGCAATTTACAGCTAGAAGGAAAAAAGGACAACATGATCCACAACTTGTCTCAAATATAGCATAATGACATATTCGTTACTAGGAAGGATGAAAAATGTCTGTGATAATTCTGCAGGTGGAAGACACCTTTTTATTGTAACAACCAACCAAAGTGATTACCTCTTCTTTTGAAGTAGCATTAAAAAAAATGTGTGTACCACAGATCTGTCAAATTCTCCTAAATTTCTGGCTGTGCAACAAATTAGAATGCATTTTTGAGTAAACACTTTTTTTTATAAAATTCTGTCTGAGCAACAAATTAGATAGCAAGGTGGTGAAACCTTCTTTTAAGGAACATGTAAGTGCCCCAGCTCTTCCATTCCTGGCTGGAGCTAAAGATTAGCTGGGGGTTCACCCATAGTTTTTTTATTGTTATGAATGGTTTTGAAGCCCCTACTAAGCATATATATATTTTTTTTTTTTTTTTTGAGACAGAGGCACTGATTGGCTGGCCATGATTGTGCAGCCAATCATTAACATTTTAAGGTTTAATATATTGCCCTTGACTATAGTTTAGCCTGGTGTTGAACTAAACCCTCCCATCCTTTTGCAGCCAAAGACGGCACCATCTTAGCTTCTGTTTAGATTTGCAATTGCCATGTTGCTGCACATGTGATTAGCTATGACACCAGCCATTTGAGTGCCAGTTGGGAAATGAGATAAGCGAACTGACAACCTTCAATGTAAATAAAACTTGGCAGAAAACAATAATGGTATTTATTAAGGATTAACAAAAAAATGATTGAACATTTCTAACTTGAACTTACTTTTAGCACAGTTTAATCCATAGGTTTAGTTCCACTTTAAAGCTAAACTCAGGGAAAACAACTTTCATTTAAATATATTCTACAATAGTCACAAAAAAATATGCATCCACTTTCTTTGCATCAAATGCCTTTGCAAACCGAGATATTACCTTTCACACTGGATTACTACACAGATCTGAGAAAAATACTCAAAACACATCAAGGCCTTCCTAGGCTTCCTATCTGTGATCTGGTCTACTGCTGCCCCAGGGCACTTGCCAATCTACTGGCAGCAACTGAATGACAGACATCCACTCCGTCAATCTTTTTGTGGATTTTATTAACTCACTGTTAAAGAGGAAAAGGGTTGAGGTGTAGGATACCCCAAAACAGCAGCAAAAAATTCACTTTGCTCAGGAGTGTCTTTTAGTAAATGTATCCTCAACCCCTCTCATATGCTAATAACAGACCCTTAGGCCAAGACCGGCAATCTGTAGTCATGGACCTTTAAGCCATGACCAGCAATCTGTAACTGCAGACCTTAAAGCTTTGGCTGGCAATTGCTTATGCAGGATCTATTAAGAAGCTGAGAAATTAAGTCCTTATTCAGTATTTATCTTCCCCTAAGCCCTCTTGGTCACCCTTCAGCATAGCAGACTCCTCTGAAGATGCTCTCTCTGGGTAGCCCCATTCTTGATTCTCCTACTCCAGTTTCCTCCCCCAAGAAAAGGACCTAGGAGGCACAGACCTCTCCCTACATCGACTCCCTCACCAGGCAGCAGCCGTGGGAGACAAAGACAGGACCTCTCTATACACACAGTCTGTTCAAGCAAAGCTTGAAAGACAAAATACCCTTCTAGAAGTTCACCCTGAATATTTATCTCCTTATGCAGCCTGCATGAATGGAATAGACCTCCCAGTAATTTTCCAGGGTGAAAAATATTCATAATCTACAACATTGTATCTCTCCACTTAATCCACTGAAGAATACTCTCCGGGAGCCAAAAGAATCAAACAATGTCATAGAGAAAACCCAATGAACCTAGATAGCAACAACAATCCGCTTTGAGAGCCTAGCTGGAAAAATTTCATTTAGAATAGAGACACTTCCGCTTTTTAAGCTGAAGTTTAGGTATGAATTTTAGTGCATAGCCCAGCATGATGTCATTCATAGTCCTGCCTCTCCACCTCATCCATTCAGAGAATACCTGGTATTCATTGAATATAGTATAGAAAGTTTAAACCCATTCTATAGCAACAAGTGCTTTAGGAGCTGCGGCCAACGAGGGGATGTTGCCCATATCTGGTTGTCCTGCCCCCGTTTCTGGTCCAGGATTTTTGGGCTTCTCTATACCTTGTTCCATGTACCCATTCACAAAGGCATTAAGCTGGTCTTGCTACACTTACCGATCCAGGGTCTGTTTTCCTATCATTTCTGCCAAAAATGCAATTTCCAGTGCCTGGAAGAAAACCTCTGTCTTGATTGCAGCAGTGAAGATCATTTTGACCAACCTTATGGTTAACAAAAAAAACTCTAGTACTTTTCATGACTCTCACACTAAATTTCTTAAAGTATGGACACACTGGTGGTCTTATGCTCTCCCCACTCTGTATCCGACCAGTCTGAGCATCCTGTAATTGACTTCACCTAAACCCAAGTCCTCCTCCCCAACCCCTTTTCCCCACCTACCTGCTCCTCATCCTTTCTACCCCATTGCACCCCCCCCTTTTATTTATTTTTTCCTTTTTTGGCACTTGGTTTATGCCTGCCCCCACCCCTGCCTCCCCATGGTACACTCCTAAGCCTTCAGACATAGGTCACTTTTGCAGACCCACTGCCTTGTGCCGCAAGGTCAAAATACAGGTTTCTACCCCACAAAATTGTTACGTTATATGTATATTAACCTATGTCACTATTTTATGCTTTTGTATTATGATCCCCCTGCATGAATGACCAGTTGTTTTGTTATCGCCAATTCATCAATAAAAATTATTGTACCAGAAAAAAAATACAAGAAGTTCTTTGAACATCATAGTGCTGAGCAACCGACACACAGTGGTTACTATGCAGAAGAGAAGCTGCTCTGCACTGGACCCAGAGGACTGCTATCACTGTAGTGCCATCAGTGATGTGCAGGTTCCAAAGGCATTGCTCAGGTATGAAATATGCATACTTATATTGGCCCACGCTGAACCAATGTAACTATCCAAAAATGGATACCCAAACTTCATATTTAATATTGGAAATGTGTGCCAGGTGTATATTCTGTATTCTATGACAATGACAAACAAAGTGGGTTCTAAGCAAACAATGGTAGGGATACAACCGTTTTTTTGTCTCAAATGTTCACGTTTTTAGATATTTGTATCTTTGATTTTTTTAAGGATTTCAAGTATCTTTTTTAAGAGTTGGGATACATAGCTCTCTATTGTGTGGAATGTAATGTTTTCTTGTTTGTCTACTCATAACCTCTTTATCTGTTCCTGGTGCTCTGCTATCTATCTGCTGCGATAATCATCTAAACACAAGAGCTTGGTGTTGAAGCGTAGTGATAAATGATGCACGTACATGGTATGACTTCATTATGATTTTGTTGTAGTTGTGATCAGTGTCCTAAAAAGTTAGAGCCAATAATTGCTATAAATGTTTGATGTGACATCTGAGCTAGTATTGAGTATTCCATACGAATGCTCCTAGGTGCAGGATTAGGGGCATAGGTTGGTTTTAAGGGGAAATTCTATTTGACAGTTAAATTAGAGTTAGTTTATTTGTACGTAACAAATACATTTTTTTGATTGTGATCAATTTAATATATTTTTTGGGTGTAAAAAAATGAGTTGACATTAAAACACGCCTAAAAGAAGCAGGTGGTGTTTGAAGTTAATATGCCTTCATGAAATGTTATACCTTCCAACATGCAGTTTATCATTTAAAATATGCAGTACAGTGCATATCATTGACATTTCATAAAAAACCCACCATTACAAGGTTCACTTGAGCTTTTCAAGTGTGCAATCACACGCCTATGCATCATACCTGTGAGCTGACATACCTCTGCTTGTAACTGCACAATAGCAAATGCAAAAATCAGGTAATTTAACAAATACAGCATAACATACCTTACAAAAAATATAGAGAGGAATAGATATTTTAAGCCAGCTGAGCTTATTATGAAATTTCTAAAATAATTTTCTCTTTCAACTGCAAGTGCTGTAAATTGCTTTAATAAAATGTGTAATGGCATTAACTGCATTTTCTTTTTCAGATCACAATGTTACAGTTAATGGTATTTATTATATTTTTTATTACCTGAGTGTGTGATTTTGGAAAATGTATATATCTGTATGGGAGATTTTATATATATATATATATATATATATATATATATATATATATATATATATACACACATATATATATATATATATATATATACATATATATATATATATATATATATATATATATATATAGTATAAATATAATTTGCATATATATGTATTAAAGAAGTGGTGTTTATACTCCCCCCCTTGTCTTTCTCCCACTCTCTGCATCTGCTCCCCTCCTGCCTTCTGTTTCTCGCTGCCAACTTCTGCCTATTTTTCTGCATTTTAAAGACATAAATTTCATTATATCCCACTTTTGGTGGAAGATCAGAATGTAACCATTACGTTGCTGGATTGACCAGCTGAATAAAAGCAGAAAAAAAAAAAATACCGCTCTTTTCTAAAATTGCGCTGTATATGGTCTATCGACGCACTGTATAGGCTCACCTGTCTTTTGCTACAATACAGAATGCCTATGAAAAAGCCTTGGTGCACAGATTGTTATATTCAGTATTGATAGATATAGCTAGAAAGATACCCAGCATCATTATACAGGGGGATGTGTGGGAGTGCAGCATGCTATGGGTGAGTGCTCTCTCTCAGACGCTGTTCATTGCAGACAGATGATGGTAGAGGAGGGAATAATTGATAGAGCTATGAAATATTAATGAATATCCAAGGGGACAGAATGGCTGCTACTTGCTAACTGTTGTTTGTTTGTGGCTTGTATATATCTATATATATATTTTTTTTCTTTTATTATATTTTACATATATTAATAGGTGCACATGTGTATCCCTTTTAGATTGTAAGCTCTAACAAGCAGGACCCCCTGATTCCTTCTGTATTAAATTGTATTGTAACTGTACTGTCTGCCCTCATGTTGTAAGCGCTGGGCAAACTGTTGGCGCTATATAAATCCTGTATAATAACAATAATAATTTATTAATATATTAATGAAATGAAAACAAGGATAATAAAAATTAAGTGGGCACAATCTTATAAAAGCATTATCTATCAAATATCTATTTATATACCTTTTCTATGTGCGCAAAAATAGCGACAGCTATATGATATATATATATATATATATATAATGATGATATCTATCTCTGATTTTGCAGCACATTAACACACTGCTAAGACCAGTCAGCATAGGCAGATTTAAGTAGGTGTCTGTCCTGCACAGCTGGCAGTCTGCGTGCTGCATGGTGACACACAGACTGTCTCTGTCACATGTCGTGCGAGGCTGGCAGGGACGCAGCGTGTATCACATGCGTTCATTTCTCCCAGTGTCACATCCACAGCCCGCGGCTCACAGAAGCCAGGAGTCTGTGGCAGCCAAGCGTACAGCCTGAAATTCAAGAACAGCTCCCTAGCAGAGGCGAAAGTCACAGTACAATCCTACACCCCTGCCCATTCGCACACCTCAGCGCCACCGTCGCAGGAAGGGACTCCTGTGGCAATATTCATTTACTAAATTTCTTTTGTAATGCCGCGCCGTGCTAATAAGTTTAGGCTATCAGGCTCATCATCTCCTGAGTGGAAGGTCGTGCAAGGTCAGCCACTCTCTGATTATCGGCTATTCCTCTGGGTAACCGAGCAGGTGAGAGGTTAGTGGGTAATGTTAATCGCTGTCTCTGTGCACGGTTATTTCGCCTGGTTGGATACACATCTGATTCTCCACGCACAATTAGATCAGCGTGAGACAGAGGAAGATGTGGAGGAGAGGGACAGTGGGAACGCATGAAGAGGGACGAAGGGAAGCGAGAGAGGAGCTGAACGCTGTCTACAGCCCATAGAACATATCCTATCTTATTATTTGGACAGAATCAGGCAAGCAGTGTAAGCTAAACTCAGACAAATTAAAAAGTCAATTTTATTTTCTAAGCAAAGTGCACTAAAGCTGCTTGATTTATTCCTCTATGGGGCTGTCTGAGTGTTTGGACGCTTATCTCAGATGTATAGCTCCTGGATAATTTGAGCATCATACTGGGAAAAGTACAAATACAGTACTTTAAATGAATTTGGATCTTTTTTTTTAGATACCGACAGCTGTGTATATATATAAAAAAAAGAGTCTACAGACCCAACATTTTGCATATTTAGCCACTTAAAGGGTAACTCAACTTTCGTGGGGGAAAAAAAATAGCAAATAAAGAAAAAATAATATAGTGCATATAATTTGTGACACAAGTCATATTGTAGTTGAATGTTATTAAAAATGACCTTTCCTTTTCAATCTGCAGCCGCTGTAATTTTCTGAAAATGCAGTGAAATATGGCTACCTGGAGTTGTTCTGTACACAGAATGTGTACTGACCACTCCCCAGAAACCTAATTTCCTGCTTGTGTGATTGGTTCACCAATTTTCCCAGAAGTCTGCCTAAGATACAAGTCAGATTTCAGACATCCCCTGCAACAAAAATGTCATTTTTGGAGAGATACTTTCAATAGTAACACGTCTAAAGGGATGCATGCCCAGCAGATTTCCTCATTAGGGCCCTGCAGCTGCAAAGCTGACAGATAATTATGAAACCACTCCCATTAGACCAGTGGTTCACAACTCCTGTCCTCAGGACCCACCAACAGGCCAGATTTTAAGTATTACCTCGGGGAGATGAAGACTAGAATACTGCAATCACTGAGCAGCAAATGATATCACCTGTGATGCATTTCAGTTATCCTGCAAACCTGGCCTGTTGACCTGCAAAAGTGGGTCCTGAGGACAGGTGTTGTTGAGAACCACTGCGTTAGACTCACTCAGTACAGAGGCATAGAGAAACACAGAGGAATTTCTTCAGAATAACAAAAGTTAGGAATCTGCAACAAAGGTTGTTATAATCCTCGCAATGAACATAGATCACCCAGAGGGGAATGTTTTTTTCTCAACAAAAGTGGAGTTACACTTTAAATAATTCCATTCAATAATTATTTAGTGTGCTTACCACTTCAGCTTCCAGAAGGTTTAACCCCCCCCCCCCCTTCATGACCAGGCCATTTTTTTGCGATACGGCACTGCGTTACTTTTACTGAAAATTGTGCGGTCATGCGACACTGTACCCAAATAAAATTGATGTTCTTTTTTCCCACACATAGGGCTTTCTTTTGGTGGTATTTGATAACCTTTGCAGTTTTTATTTTTTGCGCTATAAACATAAAGATACTGACAATTTTGAAAAAAAAACAACAACAATATTTTTAATTTTCTGCTATAAAACACAGCCAATAAAATAATGTAAAAACATTGACTTTATTCATCAATTTAGACAAATGTGTATTCTGCCACATATTTTTGGTGGGAAAATCCCAATAAGTATATATTGATTGGTTTGGAATTTTTATTTATTTATTACTAGTAATGGCGGCGATCAGTGACTTATAGTGGGACTGCGATATTGCGGCAGACAAATCAGACACTGACACTTTTGATGCTTTTTGGAGACCAGTGACACTAATACAGTGATCAGTGCTAAAAAAATATGCACTGTCAGTATACTAATGACACTGGCAGGGGAGGGGTTAACATCAGGGGTTATAAGTTGTCCCTAGTGAGTGCTTGCTAAATGTGTGGGAGGTGCTTGTACTGTGGGAAGGACGTTCCATGACCACTCCTAAACCTCGTGGACAGCCTTCCCAGAAAAGTTGAAGCTGTTATAGTTGCAAAGGGTGGGCCAACTTAATATTGAACCCTACGGACAAAGACTGGAATGCCATTAAAATTCATGTGCATGTAAGGGCAGGCATCCCAATACTTTTGATAATATAGTGTATGCCATTTCCGGCTTGTGTGATTGGCTTACTGATTTTCCCAAAAGTATGCACTAAAATGCAAATCTGATTCTGAGCATTGCCTGCAACAAAAATGTCACTTTTGGTGAGATGCTCCCAAAAGGAAATCACGTCTAAAGGGATGCAGACCATGGCAGATTCCTCATTAGAGCCCTGCAGGTGCAGCAGCTGACTGATAATTATAAAACCACTCCCATACAGATTCACTTTACACATGGACACAGACAAACAAACATCTATATCTTTAGCGTAACAAAAGGTACGAATCTGCAACAAAGTTTGTTAAACTCCTTGCAATGTACAAAGATCATCCAAAGGGGAATGCTTTTCTCTTTGCAGAAGTGGACTTACTCTTTAAATGTTATATTGGTTCCTTAAATCAGTAGCAATCTTTTCCAATTAATTAAAAATAAACTCTTTTAATTATTCAATTCTTCCTTTTTTACAATGATTTTTATTAAATCTGTGTGATGTAATTACAAAAACTACAATGGCTAGAAGGCAGACAGAGGCACCAAAATGCAATAGGACATTGAGGAGAGACAAGTGTCATGTAGTTGGCATTATGAAGACTCTTCCTCAGCGCCATTTTGCAGAACTTGTGTCTATATCATATCCATACAGTCAGGTCCATAAATATTGGGACATCAACACAATTCTAATTTTTTTGGCTCTATACACCACCACAATGGATTTGAAATTAAACAAACAAGATTTGCTTTAACTGCAGACTTTCAGCCTTAATTTGAGGGTATTTACATCCAAATCAGGTGAGCGGTGTAGGAATTACAACAGTTTGTATATGTGCCTCCCACTTTTTAAGGGACCAAAAGTAATGGGACAGATTAACAATCATAAATCAAACTTCCATTTTTAAATACTTGGTTGCAAATCCTTTGCAGTAAATTACAGCTTGAAGTCTGGAACACATAGACATCACCAGATGCTGGGTTTCATCCTTGGTGATGCTCTGCTAGGCCTCTACTGCAACTGTCTTCAGTTCCTGCTTGTTCTTGGGGCATTTTCCTTTCAGTTTTGTCTTCAGCAAGTGAAATGCATGCTCAATCGGATTCAGGTCTGGTGATTGACTTGGCCATTGCATAACATTCCACTTTTTTCCCTTAAAAAACTCTTTGGTTGCTTTCGCAGTATGCTTCGGGTCATTGTCCATCTGCACTGTGAAGCACTGTCCAATGAGTTCTGAAGCATTTGGCTGAATATGAGCAGATAATATTGCCCGAAACACTTCAGAATTCATCCTGCTGCTTTTGTCAGCAGTCACATCATCAATAAATACAAGAGAACCAGTTCCATTAGCAGCCATACATGCCCACGACATGACAGTACCACCACCATGCTTCACTGATGAGGTACAAGTTGATCTTGGTCTCATCTGTCCATAGGATGTTGTTCCAGAACTTGGAAGACTTTTTTAGATGTTGTTTGGCAAACTCTAAGCTGGCCTTCCTGTTTTTGAGGCTCACCAATGGTTTACAACGTGTGGTGAACCCTCTGTATTCACTCTGGTGAAGTCTTCTCTTGATTGCTGACTTTGACACACATACACCTACCTCCTGGAGAGTGTTCTTGATCTGGCCAAGTGTTGTGAAGGGTGTTTTCTTCACCAGGGAAAGAATTATTCGGTCATCCACCACAGTTGCTTTCCATGGTCTTCCGGGTCTTTTGGTGTTGCTGAGCTCACCGGTGCGTTCTTTCTTTTTAAGGATGTTCCAAACAGTTGATTTGGCCACACCTAATGTTTTTGCTATCTCTCTGATGGGTTTGTTTTGTTTTTTTCAGCCTAATGATGGCTTGCTTCACTGATAATGACAGCTCTTTGGATCTCATATTGAGAGTTGACAGCAACAGATTCCAAATTCAAATAGCACACTTGAAATGAACTCTGGACCTTTTATCTGCTCCTTGTAAATGGGATAAAGAGGGAATAACACACACCTGGCCATGGAACAGCTGAGCAGCCAAAAGCAATGGTCCCTTAAAAAGTGGGAGGCACATATACAAACTGTTGTAATTCCTACACCGTTCACCTGATTTGGATGTAAATACTCAAATTAAAGCTGAAAGTCTGCAGTTAAAGCACATCTTGTTTGTTTCATTTCAAATCCATTGTGGTGGTGTATAGAGCCAAAAAGATTAGAATTGTGTCGATGTCCCAATATTTATGGACCTGACTGTATATCCCCAATAACTGTCTAGTATTTTTTTGATCATTTACCAAAACATGTGTGTGGCATCAAAGTTGGTAGAGCCTGACTGCAGCCTTATAAAAGGATTTGGCAGCATGAGACATCCCTAAATATTAATAAAGATTGTATCAAAGGCCAAAAAAAAAAACATAGAAAAATGTGTAAATGAGTGTAGTTCAACAGGTACAGTATGTGAGTAAATACACACAAATGAAAATACAACTTAACCACTTGCCGACCGCTGACCAGTGTCTGACGGCGGCAAAGTGGCTCGATATCGCAAACCGCCGGTGTCTGACGACGGCTGCGATATCTCTCGCTGTTATTCGGGGGGGGCCAGGGAGCGGGTAGGGCGGACTCGATCGCCGCCGGCTACCCACGATGCCCCCCCCCCCGCAGTGAGAGAACAGAGGTCCGTGTAAGTAAACACGGATCTCCGTTCTCATAGAGGCGGGAAGGGTGGTGATCACAGGCTTCCTGTATATGGAAGCCGTGGTCACTCCCTTCCCCCAGCCAGGGCAGCCCACATACAGTTAGAACACGCCCAGGGAACACAGTTAACCCTTAGAGCACCCCTGCAGGTTAACCCCTTCACTGCCAATGGCATTTACACAGTAATCAGTGCATTTTATAGCACTGATCGCTGTATAAATGCCAATGGTCCCAAAAAAGTGTCAAAAATGTCCGACATGTCCGCTGCAATATCGTAGTACCGCTAAAAATCACAGATCGCCACCATTACTAGTAAAAAATAAAAAAAAAATAAAAACAAAAATGAATTATCATCATCCGTAAACGCGGCGACTTTTGCACAAACCAATCAATAAACGCTGATTGCTATTTTTTTTACCAAAAATATGAGGAAGAATATAAATCGGCCAAAACCGATGGAAAAAATGTTTTTTTATATATTTTTTTGGATTTGTATTTTAGCAAAAAGTAAGACATTTGGGTTTTTTTGCAAAATTATCGCTCTTCTTTTGTTTATAGCGGCGATCAGAAATGATGCAGAGGTGATCAAATACCACCAAAAGAAAGCTCTATTTGTGGGAAAAAAAGGATGCAGATTTCTTTTGGGTACAACGTCGCACGACCGCGCAATTCACAGTTAAAGCAATCGCAAAAAGTGCTCTGGTCCTAGCGTGGGAAATCCTACCGGGGCTGAAGTGGTTAATACAGCAATAAAGTGCACCACATAATAATAAATATGTGAAGTCTACTATTGACTCTAGCAAAATTCCAATCAATTATAATCACAAACATCTACAATTGATGTGAACAAATAAAACAAAAATAACAATAATCTCATAAAGTCTGTGAGATCGCTTGTGTACTACTACCACAGTTCTTCTGGTGACCTACCACCAACAAGTAAAGTGCTCGCTCACCTCAAATATTTGACTCCCACTATAGAGCCAAATATGCCTTTAACCACTTGCCTATTGGGCATTTTCACCCCCTTCCTGCCCAGGCCAATTTTCAACTTTCAGCGCTCTCACACTTTGAGCCCTGGTTGACACCAGTGTGTTCAGCAATATCGCATATGATTCGCACCGCACTGCAGTGCAAATAATATGTGATGTCCATGCGATGCGATTTCAACCATACTTACCAAACACGCACAGGACCCTTTTTTTGATCTGCAGCAGAATCGCATCGCATGGGTGTTCATACCCATGCAATCCAATTCCTGTGCGAGTTTGCAGTTCGCACTGCGATATGCAAGCTGAAAACGGGGTGTCGTTAACAATGTATTGACACCTCCCTTCAGTTTGCATATGGCAGTGTGAATTGCCGTGCGATTCGGTGCGATTTGGGAACCTGCAGTGGATTTGCAGGGTTCCCGCATAGCACCTATGTGAACCGGGGCTGAATGACAATTGCGTGGTCATGCAACACTATACCCAAATGAAATTTTCTATCAATTTTTTTCACACAAATAGAGTTTTCCTTTGGTGGTATTTAATCACTGCTGAGTTTTTAATTTTTTTCTAATAAAAAAAAAAAAAAGACCAAAAATTTTGAAAAAAGGGGTTTTCTTAGTTTCTGTCAGTAAATTTTGTAATTTTTAGTAATTTTTCTCCTTCACTGATATGCGCTGATGAGGAGCCACTGCTAGGCTGCATTGGTGGGCACTGATGTGGTGGCACTGATGAGGCAGCACTGAAGAGGAGGCACTAATATGCCGCACTGATGGGCACTGATGAGCATTGATAGGCAGCTTTGAATGGCACTGATAGGTGGCACTGGTGGGCACTAATAGGTGGCACTTATGGGCACTGATAGGCAGCACTGGTGGGCACTGATAGGTGGCATGAATAGGCGGGACTGATGGGCGGTACTGATGGGCATTGATGAGCAGCACTTATGAGCAGGCCCTGATGGGCACTGAAAGGCAGCACTGTCTGGCATCACTAATGGGGACTGATTGGTGTCACTGATGGGTGCTGATTGGTGTCACTGATGGGTGCTGATTGGTGTCACTGATGGGTACTGCTGGGGCTGTACTGTAATCAGGGCACTGATGATCAGTAGCCTGATTACCTGTCCTGGTCTCCCCTGCGAGGAGATGCCACTGATCGGTTCTCCTTGCCACCCACTCTGTCAGTGTGAGGCGAGGAGAGCCAATAAACGGCACTTGAACATTTACATGTGACCGGCTGTGATTGGACACTCTTTACCGAGATCTGGTGCACCATCATATGACGTCATCGCAGAACGAGAGCCACACCGCTCCTCAGTCATTTGACAGTAGGTGGGCGGCAAGTGGTTAACACACTCCTTCTATAGAGAATGCAACTAGACCTTCTTATCTCCCCATTCCCATATCTGCCACCTTTCCCTCTTCGATCCTCGATCCTCAATATGTTATTACATGAAACAAATCAGAAACACCATAGTGCTCTCTAATCTCCTACATTTATTGAAGAAAAAACAGGATTAAAAATCCTCACAAGAACAACAGGAAACAGGCATGTAAAAACCATCAGCTCTCCACGCTGACGCTGACAATTAGTGTATGAGGTCACGGGCTTCGGCTCCTCCCACCTATACACGTTACGTCCTCTGGTTAGGCTTCCTCAGTCAATAGTAGACTTCACATATTTATTATTATGTGGTACACTTTATTGTTTTATTAGGTTGTATTTTCATTTGTGTATATTTACTCACATACCTGTTGCGCTACACTCATTTACACATTTTTCTAAGTAGATTTGCATGGTGGTTGGCTGTGAACACACCAAGAGAGTGTTGGCTGCAACTTAGCCTGGGTTACAAGGTATATTTATTTGTGTGTTTTTCATATTTAGGGTGGTTGCGCTGATTAGTTACACAATTTTATTGGCACAAAAAAAAACATAACCCAGATTAAAAACCATCCACTCAGAAATGTGATATTGTTGGTAGTGTATGGACTGGCTTCATTTCAGTGTACATCACCAAGCTTCATATTGTGCCAAAAAACTAATTCTGTAATGATGGGTCATGGACTTTGTCATAAATACAGTCTCTAAAGTGTTTGGAATAGATAGTCTTGATGATACACATACACAATATAGGAAGCACGTACATTGAAAGGAATTTACTAAAAGTGGAGCTCCCAGATCCTTGAGCAGCTGACAGCCAATCTGCTTCTAGCTTTCATTTTCTAAGCTCAATTGTACAAGCTGATGATAGAAGTTGATTGGTGACTATGCATAGCTGCTCCAGTCTTAGTTTATTTCTCTCAATGCATACTTTTAATAAACCGCCGAAGGCTTTATCATTTCAGGTAAAAACTAAAACACAGCGGTTACTTCACAAAGATTATTTCACAGGTTATTGCTCATTAAAATAGAGTTATTTGAGATGTAGATAAAATACCAATTCATCGGGTAAATTAAAGATGAGCAATAATGCATTGCATAAATATTGATTTCATGCAAAAAATACCTATTCCACACATATGCCATATTTAAAGATGAACTCTGGCTCACTACATGAATGGGTGAGATAGGGGTGAGGAGGCGGAATAGAAGGGTGGGAGCTTTACATGGAGACGGACTTCAGGTTTCTGAACAAACGCCCAGAGATGCAAGATGTGCCACAACAATCCTTGTCTTTCTCAATGCCCACAAATCACTGCTGCAACTTGGCACACTTTGTGTGGTATGCATATTTTAGCCCACATAAACCTGCCCATACAATAAAGGACCACTTGGTTGTATTTGCCCCCCTCTAAGACAAAGGTCCCCAGTCCTCTCCTGCTCACCCACCATAGTGAACTGACCCTATAGTAAAGTCTTTAATCTCAAAACATAAACCAAAGGCAAAGATGTAAAATATAAAAGAGATAAGTATGCCAATTTACCCAAATCCAGATTAGTTTTGGATTACACCAGTTCATAAACTGAATATCTAAAGAATTATTGGTGGATCATATGAGCCTTTTTTCCTACATCCCATGCCATTTCTGCATCCTCTAGAACAGGGGTCTCCAAACTTTCTAAACAAAGGGCCAGTTTACTGTCCTTCAAACCTTAAGGGAGCAGGACTGTGGCCAGTGAGAGTAGAAAATGCACCAGCATCAGCAGGAGTAAACAATTCCCTGAGGCTTGGTGGTCAGTGGGAGGAATAGTGCCCCATCATTGGTATTGGTGGGCAAAATAGTGCCTCATTGTTGGTGTCAGTGGGAGGAATAGTGCCCCATTGTTGGTGTCAGTGGGAGGAATAGTGACCCATCTTTAGTGTCAGTGGGAGGAATGGTGCCCATTGTTGTTGTCAGTGGGAGGAATAGTGCCTCATTGTTGATGTCAGTGGGAGGAATAGTGCCCCATTGTTGGTGTCAGTGGAAGGAATAGTGCCTCATTGTTGGTGCCAGTGTGAGGAATAGTGCCTCGTTGGTTCTAGTGGGAAGAATAGTGCCCCATTGTTGGCGTTAGTGGAAGGAAAAGTAACCCATCTTTAGTGTCGGTGGGAGGAATAGTGCCCATTGTTGGTGTCAGTGGGAGGAATAGTGCCCCATTGTTGGTGTCAGTGGAAGGAATAGTGCTCCATCTTTAGTGTCAGTGGGAGGAATGGTGTCTCATTGTTGTTGACAGTGTGAGGAATAGTGCCTCATTATTGGTGTCATTGGAAGGAATAATGACCCATCTTTATAGTCAGTGGGAGAAATGGTGCCCATTGTTGGTGTCAGTGGGAGGACTAGTTCCTCATTGTAGGTGTCAGCGTGAGGAATAGTGTCTCATTGTTGGTGTCAGTGGGAGGAATGGTGCCCCATTGTTGATGTCAGTGGAAGGAATAGTGCCCATTGTTGGTGTCAGTGGGAGGAACAGTGCCTCATTGTTAGTGTCAGTGGGAGGAATAGTGCCTCATTGTTGGTGTTGGTATGAGGAATAGTGCCCCATCGTTAGTGTTAGTGGAAGGAATAGTGACCCATATTTAGTGTCAGTGGGAGAAATGGTGCCCATTGTTAGTGTCAGTGGGAGGAATAGTGCCCCATTGTTGGTGTCAGTGGAAGGAATAGTGCCCCATCTTTAGTGTCAGTGGGAGGAATGATGCACATTGTTGGTGTCAGTGGGAGGAATAGTGCCTCATTGTTGGTGTCAGTGGGAGGAATAGTGTCTCATTGTTGTTGACAGTGTGAGAAATAGTGCCCCATTGTTGGTGTCAGTGGATAAAATCATGCCCCATTGTTGGTGTCAATAGGAGGAATAGTGCCCCATCTGTGGTGTCAGTGGAAGGAATAATGCCTCATTGTTGGTATCAGTGGAAGGAATAATGCCTCATTGTTGGTGTCAGTGGGAGGAATAGTGCCTCGTTGTTGGTGACAGTTTGAGGAAAAGTGCCCCATTGTTTGTGCTAGTAGAAGTATTAGTGCCCCATCTACAGTGTGAGTGGGGAGGAATGGTGTCTATTTATGGTGTCAGTGGCAGGAATAGTGCCCCATTGTTGGTGTCAGTTGAAGGAATAGTGCCCCATTGTTGGTGTCAGTGGATGGAATTGTTGGTGTCAATGGGAGTAATAGAGCCCCATCTTTGGTGTCAGTAGAAAGCATAGTGCCCCAGTGTTGATGTCAGTGGAAGAAATAGTGCTCCATCATTGGCATTAATGGAAGAAATAATGTGCCATTGTTGGTATCAGTGGAAGGAACAGTACCCCAATATTGGTGCCAATGGGAGGAATAGTGCCCCATTGATGGTGTCAGTGAGAGGTATTATGCCTCACTGCTGGTGTTAGTGGAAGAAATCGTTTGTGTCAGTGGCAAGAATAGTGCCTCATATCAGTGGAAGAAACAGTGTCCCAAGGTCAGATAAAAGCAAGCAAAGGGCTGCAGTTTAGAGACCACTGCTCTAGAAGTATTGAAAGTGCCCCTTTCATGCTGATTTATTAATGGACTTAATTCAGTTAACATATTTGGGCACAAACAGTGCAACCGATAAGGAGATTTATGGAGAAAAAAACACTGAAATGCAGTTAAAAGAAATATATTATCACACGCAAAAATAAGGTATCATATATCCTAAAATGAATAGTAACTATATTTGCTACTAATATCCTGAACCTAATTTGTAACCCTAAACCTAGCTCCCCTCAGTTCTATGCATTGCAGTTACCAGGGACGTGCGGTGAGGTCAGTGGCTGGTGAGGCACTGCCTAGTATCAGAGCCAGATACACATAGACTATATATCGCACCTTCATTAGTTCTCATAGTTTACGAATTTAACCAGCATAGGACTTGTTTTAGCATATGTAAACGGCGTTCAAACCACACGTGAGGTATCGGTGCGAACGTTAGAGCGAGAGCAATAATTCTAGCACTAGACCTCCTCTGCAACTGAAAGCATGGCATGTTAGGTATCTATTTACTCGGCATGACATCATCTTTCACACTATACAAAAAAAAAAGCAGGCTAACTTTAGTGTTTTCTTTTTTTTTTTCTTCATGAAACAGTTTTTTGCCAAAATAAAACACATTTGAAAAATTGCTGCGCAAATACCGCGTGACATAAAAAGTTGCAATGAAACGTCATTTTTCAAATCATTCCAGGGGGTCTTAAATACAAATATTTCCGAGGCTAGTGTAAAGGTCATCATGAGATGGTACCTTACCCCAGCAAAGCTCTCAAGGATTTACTCATCGGCTAATCCGCTATGTTTTAGAGGATGCCAGATAACTGGTACCATGGCACACATTTGGTGGGAATGTCCCAGAATAAGACCATACTGGTCCAAGATATTCTCACTAATCAAAAAGGTCACTGATATACAGCTTCCGAGGTCTCCTACTATAGCCTTGTTAAATGATTTTATTCCCAGGATTCCCAAGCCGACCCGCAAATTGATACATCACATTCTCCTAGCTGCCAAAATAACCATTGCAGGAGCTTGGAAACAACAGAGTGTCTCCCTGAGAGCAGCGAAACAAAAAATCTCTTGGCTTATGGCTCAAGAAAAAATGGCCAGTTCCATTACCAACAATAAACAAAGTTTTGAGGCGGTTTGGGAGCCCTGGGCAACCTACAGGGGGATTTCCCTGGTTCCTGGTGCTCAGGCCCTATAGGCATCTCAAAGGGTACACTAGATCAGGCGCGACACTTCTCCTCTCTTCTCTTCCTTTGACTTTTTGAAGCAATCTTAACCTCTATCCTTTTCCCCTATTTCTCTTCCCCTCTCTTCGTGCTCGCCCCTTTTTCTTTCTTAATCACTTCCCCTTTATAATCTCACTCCCCTATCCTACCCCTTCACCTGCAGGACTTGGGCAGGTAATACAGTGGACTTCATGGTACGAAGTTCCTTTAGTTGGATCCTTTGAGGTATATTTCGGGGAACCCATTCTCCCAGACTCTTGAGGGCAAGATAAGGCATCTTCGTCCAGGAGGGGGGGGGACACCCGGTCCTCTGGCACAGCAAGCTCCCCTTTTTGGGTGTTGGGGGCCCGGGACTCATCCCTACTCCCTCCCTCATGCATAGTTCATAAACCTCGAGAGGTGAGGCAATTTCTCAGCAATACCTCAACTGACAGTTAGCCTTAAAGGACATCCTGTTAAGACATTTGAAGGATTGCAGATCTTGTAATCGTTTTGCTGTTTTTGTCTTTTTTCTTTTTACCTTATATTATATGTTCTTTATGGAATAAGCTTTATCAGATCTTTCCTACCTACCTAACGCTACAAATGTATATTAATCAAGCACTCGTGTTTGTATGTCTCTATAATCTCAATAAAATCCTTGAAATAAAAAGTTGCAACGACCGCCATTTTATTCCCTAGGGTGTCTACTAAAAAAAAATATATATATATATATATATATATATATATATAATGTTTGAGGGTTCTGAGTAGTTTTCTAACAAAAAAATGATGATTTTTACATGTAGGAGAGAAGTGTAAGAATTGGCCTGGGTGGCAAGGGGTTAATTACCATAAGTAAGTAATATACAAATAATTATTATATATTGTTTTTAAGGTAATTTACTATATTTTCAAAAACTGAACTCAAGCACGTGGCTTAATGGACAAATTACTGAAGTTTGAAGTTATAACTTCAAACCAGTAATTTCACAGTAAATAGATAAATAATAATTATGTTATAACATATAGCATAATAATATATTATTTAGCTTGATTAAAAAAGTACCTTTTCAGCAGCAGCAGATTCTCATTCTCCCTCTTAACTGAGTAAGAAAAACATGGGATTGTGGGTAAATCTTATACACATAAACCCATGTTTTTTGCTTGTAGTTAAGAGGGCTGGGCTGAAAGGGAGTGTTTGCCTTCTAGACACATGCCCCCTTCTATGACACTGCAGTGAGAGGCCAGCCTCCACTGCAGCATTTTTATTGGACAGCTTGGGCCAATGGTGCTTTATCATTGGTCCAAGGCTCCAAGCCGTCCATTGAGCTCAGTGCCTCTGAAAAGAAGTCATCCTCTCAGTCTGCTGCAAACAGCGTGGGTCAGCTTGTATTTAAACTGCCCGCGCTGTATGTAGCTTCTGACAGGTTGCGCAAGGAGCCCCATATCTCCAGAACCATCGTTTATAGGAGCCGAACCGAACTATGAAGATCGAAAGTTTTTTTTTTTCTTTATTCTCATGGCTCTGCCTCACCAGCCTCCCCCGACTACACGCCCCTGGCAGCTACCACAAAGTGTGTTAACGCATAGAAGCTTTTGTGTAGAAGTTTAATTTACTTAGAATGGCACTCCAACACACAAATACGGTAGCATGCTAGGCACTCTTACTGCAGCATGTTTTATAAATTAAAACTTCATAAGTGCATTTTGGCTTTACTAGGCCTGTGACAGCAGCTAATATCAGTATCAAATTTCAGTATGCAGTGTGCCGTATAATACGACTCATTGGTTTAATAGGACGATGCACATTTCCATTGGTTACTTTCACTTGCCTAGCAGCAGTAGTGTACAGTATATATGTAACTCATAAATTATACAGAAGAGAGATCTAAAGCTCTGAGTATGTGTGATGAGAAAACAGAAGATGCAACAGAGGAAGACCAAGGCATATCATTGCTAAGCAGAACTTAAATGGGAAGAACATTATTGGCTTAACCACTTCACCCCGGAAGGATTTCCCACGTTAGGACCAGAGCACTTTTTGTGATTCGGCACTGCGTCACTTTAACTGACAATTGCGCGGTCGTGCGACGTTGTACCCAAACAAAATTTGCGTCCTTTTTTCCCCCACAAATAGAGCTTTCTTGTGATGGTATTTGATCACTGCTGCGTCATTTCTGATCACCGCTATAAACAAAAAAAAGTGACAATTTTGCAAAAAAAAACTATATTTCTTACTTATTGCTAAAATACAAATACAAATAAATATATAAAAAAACAAATGTATTCAACGGTTTTGGGCGATTTTATATTCTTCCTCTTATTTTTGGTAAAAAAAATCGCAATCGGCATTTATTGATTGGTTTGTGCAAAAGTTGCCACGTTTACGGATGATGAGAATTAATTTCTGGGGCTTTTATTTGTTTTTTACTAGTAATGGCGGCAATCTGTGATTTTTAGCGGTACTGCGATATTGGGGTGGACGCGTCTGACATTTTTGACACTTTTTTGGGACCAATGACATTTATACAGCGATCAGAAATTTAAATGTCCACTGATTACTGTATAAATGTCACAGGCAGTGAAGGGGTTAACCTGCAGGGGGAGATCTAGGGGTTAACTGTGTTCCCTGGGTGTGTTCTAACTGTGTGGGGGCTGGGCTGTTAGGGGCATAAGAGATCTAACTGATCCCAGTGACAGGGATCAGTAGATCTCTTATGTCCCCACTGACAGAACGGGGAACCACCGTGTTTACATCGGCGGTTCCCCGTTCTTTCGCTCTGGCAGCTCATCGGGTCCGCCCAATCCGCGGGCACACTCCTCCGGAGTGCAGCGGGCATGGGCGTGCGCCGCCGCGCTCGCGCCCCCTAGCTGCCACTCCGCAAATCGCCATCTATTTACGGCAATTCGCAGTACACGTCCACACTGCCGCAGTAAATATACTGTGCACAGTGTGGAAGTGGTTAAAAAAAAATGAGCACTTTGCAAGGTACTTAAGTGATTATAAGATTTTTACATTTTTGTTCTAACATTACATAACCATTACAGTGTATCATGGACTGTGAACACCTTTGTTGTCTTACATGTAATGTCTATAACAGAATTGGTTATTGGTTTTAAATAAGTGTCACCTTGCTATGTACCTTGCATCCGAGTACCTCTATATTTTTCCGAATACTACTTGTGGCATTGTTTAGACTAATAATACCTTTTATGCACATAATTATGTATAGAATTCCAGTGGCCTAGCTATATTTGCTCCCATGCTCACCCAGCGATGTATGCCCTAATGCCTCCATGATGGCTGTTGGCTGACCCAGCCTGGCCCTGGGGTTTCCTACACCACTCCTCTTAATAAGTATGCCTGCATAAATAACATATGTAGGTTGAATATGATTGTTGAGCATTCTTTCAAAGCTTGCATGAATGGCTCTTGCTATTATGATGATATATATATATATATATATATATATATATATATATATATATATATATATATATATATACATATATATATACACATACAGTATCTCACAAAAGTGAGTACACCCCTCACATTTTTGTAAATATTTTATTTTATCTTTTCATGTGACACTTTGAAACACTAAAGAAATGACACTTTGTTCAATGTAAATTGGCGAGTGTACAGCTTATATAACAGTGTAAATTTGCTGTCCCCTCAAAATAACTCAACACACAGCCATTAATGTCTAAACCGCTGGCAACAAAAGTGAGTACACCCTTAAGTGAAAATGTCCAAATTGGACCCAAAGTGTCAATATTTTGTGTGGCCACCATTATTTTACAGCACTGCCTTAACCCTCTTGGGAATAGAGTTCACCAGAACTTCACAGATTACCAAAGGAGTCCTCTTCAACTCCTCCATGACGACATCACAGAGCTGGTGGATGTTAGAGACTTTGCGCTCCTCCACCTTCCGTTTGAGGATGCCCCATAGATGCTCAATACGGTTTAGGTCTGGAGACATGCTTGGCCAGTCCATTGCCTTTGCCCTCAGCTTCTTTAGCAAGGCAGTGGTCATCTTGGAGGTGTGTTTGGGGTTGTTATCATGTTGGAATACTGCCCTGCAGCCCAGTCTCTGAAGGGAGGGGATCATGCTCTGCTTCAGTATGTCAAAGTACACGTTGGCATTCATGGTTCCCTCAATGAACTGTAGCTCCCCAGCAGCAGTCATGCAGCCCCAGGCCATGACACTCCCACCACCATGCTTGACTGTAGGCAAGACACACTTGTCTTTGTACTCCTCACCTGATTGCTGCCACACACGCTTTACACCATCTGAACTAGATACGTTTATCTTGGATTCATCAGACCACAGGACACGGTTCCAGTAAACCATGTCCTTATTCTGCTTGTCTTCAGAAAACTGTTTGCAGGCTATCTTGTGCATCATCTTTAGAAGCGGCTTCCTTCTGGGATGACAGCCATGCAGACCAATTTGATGCAGTGTGTGGCGTATGATCTGAGCAATGACAGGCTGACCCCCCACCCCTTCAACCTCTGCAGCAATGCTGGCAGAACTCATACATCTATTTCCCAAATACAACCTCTGGATATGACGCTGAGCATGTACACTCAACTTCTTTGGTTGACCATGGCGAGGCCTGTTCTGAGTGGAACCTGTCCTGTTAAACCGCTGTATGGTCTTGGCCACCATGCTGCAGCTCAGTTTCAGGATGTTGGCAATCTTCTTATAGCCTAGGCCATTTTTACGTAGAGCATCAATTCTTTTTTTCAGATCCTCAGAGAGTTCTTTGCCATGAGGTGCCATGTTGAATCTCCAGTGACCAGTATGAGAGAGTGAGAGCGATAACACCAAATTTAACACACCTGCTCCCCATTCACACATGAGACCTTGTAACACTAATGAGTCACATGGCACCGGGGAGGGAAAATGGCTAATTAGGCCCAACTGGGAAATTTTCACTTAGGGGTGAACTCACTGTTGTTGCCAGCGGTTTAGACATTAATGGCTGTGTGTTGAGTTATTTTGAGGGGACAGCAAATGTACACTGTTATACAAGCTGTACACACACTACTTTACATTGTAGCAAAGTGTCATTTCTTCAGTGTTGTCACATGAAAAGATATAATAAAATATTTATAAAAATGTGAGGGGTGTACTCACTTTTGTGAGATACTGTGTATATATATATATATATATATATATATATATATATATACATACGGTATTTCTGGAAAAACCTTTTTCTGCGCAGTTATTTATAGTTTACATGTAATGTCATTTGTTTTGTAAAACCTACTATTGAAAATTGATCATGATGGATGTATTGTCATACTAGACCAAGCAGCTCTAAAGGGCCTTTTGGCAGGGGGACCTCCAGTGAGATTACCTTCCTTTCTCCTTTCTTTATTAGGCCCCTTTCACATGGGGCAGACCCGCTCAGGGGGCTCTGCTAGCTCAGTGGGGGATCGCTCCATTGATCTCCGCGGGTGACAGGTCCGTCTCTGCTTACTGTGCAGAGATGGACCTGTCAGATCCCCTCTGTTCTCTATGGGAAGATCGGATGAAAACTGACTGCATGTCCATTTTTATCTGATCCAATCCGCTGGACGAATGGCGAAGGTATCGCCATTAATCTGTTTTAAGCGGATCTTGTTGGATCAGATGGCAGATGGGTGTCAGTGGAGACATGTCTGCTGACATCCACCTGCCCATACAAGTCAATGGGTGACCCGCTCGGATTCGCCTGAAAAACGGACAGGCGGATCCGAGTGGGCCGATCGTGTGAAAGGGGCTTTACTCTGACAGTGCAGTCTGCTGACTGGGATATTTACCCCCTGATCTCCATATATTAGAAACGTGTTCTGAATCTATACATGCCCAGCATTGTATGCTTCAAATTTGTGAAGATGTGAGTTTAGTATAGCATATTGTTAAGCTGGCCATACGCATATAGATTTCTTTTGTTCAGCCTACACGCTGAAAGAAACAAATTCTAACAGATTTCTCCTTGCTAAAGAGGAATCTCCCACTCTGGCAATTGTATTCTGGCAGCTGGTGCAGCCGGCTGTCCAAATACCTGAACAGCGCCCCCACCTGTATGGATGCAGGTTTATTCTTTAACTGACAATTTTCCACCTAGCTCTTTCAATTTACAGTATCAGTAGAAGGACTTTGGAAAGGGGGGTGCTGACAGGGCCACCCACAGAGTGAATTTAGTCTGGTTCTCTAAAAATGACCAGTTTAAGCTTCTTCATAATCTATTTTATGTAATCTCTCATGCTTTGCGTGATAGTGATATATTAGTATTTTTTTTCCTTTTTGAATTGGAGCTTGGAAAATAATTTAAAATGCTTACAAATATTTATCAGACGCTGATGCATAAATATATTTAGTGCCATAACAATGCCAGTTTTGAAATCTGAGGACATAAGGAGTCTCTCTGTTGAGCAATAAGAATATAAAATGATTTATGTATGTTATTATGCTCACAGATGACTTATGGTAAAACCATCATGGAACAGGCTGCATTATTCTATAATAAGTTGCAGCAAATACTCCTGATTTTCCAGCCACCTCCGGTTTCTGATTACCCTTAGATTTATCCATATACCATAATGCACGATCCAGCTATATGCCTATTTTCTTATTTTTGTTACCTGAATCATTAACAGGTTCTCTGTCTCAGTGCCTCCGTTAGCTGTGATTGCCCTCTGATGCGTCCTATCCTTTCCTTTAAGCACACTCTCTTTTTCATGTCTCTTCCTACTCATTTTCTTGCTATCATTTACTTCACTTCTTCCCATCCCTATCTCTTACCCTCCCTCCCACAGCTCTTTGAACATTAAAGACTTCTAGCCAAAGGGCTGAGGATCTAATAGAAATTCAAATGCAGTTTTTACTATCTGTTCTTATTCTGTATACATTTTATTGGCAAAGTGTGTGTGTAACTAGAAGTATAGAGCCCGAGGGCAGTTTGGGTGTGCAAAAGGAGGTTCTACTTAAAGGGATGTGCAAGCAACTGAAATATAAAATAAAACAGGATCAGAAGAGTGTATGAAAGAGAATGCACATGTAAAAAGATAATGATCCTGTATAAATTAGCTGGCACCATAAGAGACATCTGTGGAAAGGCAACATATTATACAATGCAGGTAATTTAGCAATAAGGATTCCCAACAGTGCCAGAGTCAGGAATGGTTCACCCCACTCAATAAGGTGGCGGAGATGGAGGAATTCATCCATATAACACAAGGTACGACTGCCTAAGTACACCATGATGTGGGCTTCCTGAATACATTATAAAACTTCTGATGAAAATAAGGGCATAATGCAAACTTTTTTTTAAGTGGCGCAGAATGTCATGCTGATGGAGCGACCAGATACTCGAGATGGTGATGTGGCCCTCAGAACAACATTGTGTATTTCCTTACTTTTTGAGTGAATCTGAGGGGAGATAAATAATTTCTTGCACCTCACTGGGTCCTGCAGAATGACACGTAGGCTTTAGGCAAGGGGAGCACACTAAAGGTGCCCCCTGAATTACAACCTTGTTACAATTTTAACGTTCATTTGGTGAATGTGGCAGAATGGTCTAAATGCGCCTTTGGTGGCGATGCTTGGATGTACCCAGACGACCCATCATGCATAACAGTAAGTCTTGACGCAACAGAAGGGCCTCGAGGGACTTGAGAAGGGAGTTGAGACCCCCCTAGGGACAGCATGGGACAGTGTCCCTTAATTTTTCCTCTGTCTCCACACCTCCCTAGAACATTCAATCCCTTTTAATTGTTGTTTTGTTATCAATGTATCTTTTTTTTGGTACTTTGTTGATATAGTATGTGCATATGTAGTGGTGTCCCTGACCCCTAAAGGCCTAATGGTGACCTCCAGAGTTAGGGAGAGCTGACATCCTTCTTCACAGCAAGAGTTACTAGGCATGGTGGGTGTAATGCCAGTTGGAAACATGGGCGCCAGTCACTTTTTGAATGCAAGAAAAAGAGATTTATTCTCTTAAACAGATGGATAGAGGGTTAGGGCCAGGACACTCTTAGGCAGATGCAATAGCAATTGGCAGACTCCGAGACAAAAATAATAGGCAGACAGCTATACAGATAGAGGGTCTTTAAGCTGGTTGCAGCAACTGTATTTGTAGAACTGCTGTCTCCTTTGGCAACTGAACTTTCAACAGTCAATAGAGATCTGCACAAGTAACTCACAGTAACCCATTATAGATCTTCTCTCACATCTCACAGTATCCTACTGTAGATCTTCACTCACTGAGCTACCAGAATCTCAGTAGACTTCAAGATCCCAGATGTCACTGGATCCCCTGAGCTCTTCCACAGCTAACCAGCTGTATAATCCTCAAGTGTCACTCCTGCTAACTTGCTGGGTGCCTGGCTTGGCACTCTGCTGAAGCTTTCTTACTTCTTCACTGTCCCTGGCTGGTGATTAAGGCTGCTCTGGTACTTCTTCAGACTTCCATGAACTGGCCTTTGATAACAGGAGTTGGTGTCCCTTAGTGGCGACTGGGTCCCCTTTATCTCTGACCTTGTTCCTCACTTGCCTCTGGTAACAGGAGTGGTCATCCCATATGGCAACTGCTTCTCCTTCACCTCTGGCAACACCTGGTTCCCCGTTTGGCTGAACCTCTGTAAGGATCTGGCGCCCCTAGAACTGAGCCTCTGCAACTTGGTTGAACTTCCAACTGAAAGCCTCAACCCCGTGCTGCTTCTCTCAATCCTGGATAGGCCTCAGACAGCCTAGCAGCTAGGTGCTCCCAAGATAGGCCTCTGACTTCTGGACTAGCAACCCGGAGCCTTGTAACACACGTCCACCCAGACAGCCGTCCAGGCAGCACAGAACCCCAATCACCTGACTCCTCCCAAATAAATAGGCTCTCCCAGCAGGCCAAAGGGGCCGAAGAAAACCCCTGACGATTGGCTGAAACAACCTATCCACTCCGAGTCTGAATTCACTATGCCCTTGTCATTCTAATTCCACACGCAACAATGCCACCTAGTGACAGAAGAGATAGGTGCATCAAATCCAGAGTTAGGGAAAAGTCAGTGGATCCCCCTAACAAGTAGCCAGGCTGGTTACCACCTAGCACATAGGTCCCATCTGTTCCTGATTTCGAGGGACTGTCCCTAATTTGGAACAATGATCCCTCTGTCCCTCATTGCTCTTCATTTGTCCCTCATTTTGGTCTGATGCATATACCTATATATAAAATGCACTATTTATCTATCAAAAAGTGTTTTACAATGCTAAACCTTTCATCCAATTTCTAAATGGTTGCATTTGTACATTTAAAAAGCCAATATAAAGGAATAGTAGTGGTAAAAAAAGCACTTGTGGGTTTACCTAATCATTTTTTTTGTATAATTCTCCTTGAAGTTTAACCAGTTCAGATCCGCGCTATAGCCGAAGTACGGCTCCAGCGTGGATCTGAATTCTGGGTGGACGTCCATGGATGTCCTATCCTTGTGCGCACTCCTGGCGCGAAATCACAGGCGGCGCCATAAATTAATTCCCATAGTTTTTAGATGAACTTTAGCGCAAAACAATCAATATACGCCGATTGTGATTGTGATTTTTTTACCAAAAATATGTAGAAGAATATAAATTGGAATCATTTTTTTTATTATTATTTTTTTTGAATTTGTATTATAGCAAAAAGTAAAAAATATTGTTCTTTTTTTTCAAAATCGTCGCTCTTTGTTTGTTTATAGCGGTGATCAGAAATGACGCAGAGGTGATCAAATACCACCAAAAGAAAGCTCTTTTTGTGGGAAAAAAAATGATATAAATTTTGTTTAGGTACAACGTCGCATGGCTGCACAATTGTCATTCAAAATGTGACAGCGCTGAAAGCCAAAAATTGGTCTGGGCAGGAGGGGGGTTTAAGTGCCCAGTAAGCAAGTGGTTAAGGGGGCGTGGGTGTGGAGAGCACACAGGGGGGCAGCAAAAAGAAGCACACACACACAGACACATATACACAAACATATAAACACAGACACATAAACACACACATACACATATACATGCACACACACACATATACATGTGTAGCACCCTCCTAGTTTGGGCACTAGAGAGTGTATATAGTTTTTGGCTCTATCTGCTTAACAGAAGAGCTGACAGGTAAATTTATATGATGTCTGGTTATCAGAGAGCTTGATTTAAGTAAGGTCTGCTCAGTGTGCTCTGGTGCTGTTTCATATGGTCTGGAGATGGTTTACCCTGTCCAGTAGTATGGGTCCCTATTTGACAGAGAGAGAAACCCTCAGCCAGTGACAGCAGGTGTATTTGGAAGTGGTTCTGACCAGTTAGCAGGGGAGTGGTGACCCACTGCATCTTGGGTGAACACCTTCATATAAATGGGAGCACATGGGCTTCATATAAATGGGCAGCCCACCCAAGCTTGAGAGGTAAGGTGTATGTTTAGCTCCTGGCTGCTAGGCCCGAGACCCTATCCAGGAGGCTGCCGGCTGCTAGGCCTAGTCGTGGCCTATCCGGATGCTGAAGCTGCAACCCACAGTCCATTAAGCTGACAGAGGGAGGATGTCCTTGGATTTGGTCTGATACTGCAGTGGCAAAGTGTCGCTTGGAGGTTAGCAGAATGGGCTACCGACTGTCTCAGGACATGGTGTGAGTACAGATCTGTGAGAGAATCCCTGGGACTGTGTGCTAGAATTTCCCCTGTTCTCATATCAGCTTAATTGGGTGTGCCAGCTAGAAAGGAGACACTGGAGAGTGTCTTGAAGAACAGAGTCCAGCTTCTGTCCTTACTACTTAACAAGGGACCTGTTCTGCTAAAGTCAGCCTGCCATAAAGTGTCTTTGATAGTCTGCTACACTGAGTTAGAAAGGAGACACTGGCTAGTGTCTTGAAGAAACAAAGTCCTGCATGTCCTTTGTTGCTTAAAGATGGACTTGTTTCACTGGAGTCAGTCTGCTGTGTGAAGCCACTGACTGCCTAATGTACAGAACCTAGGGAGAATTTGTCTTCAGTTACAGTCAGTTACTTGCAGTATCTCATACCTATCCTTCTCCTATCCAAGTTCAACAATAAAGCATTGAAAATGCATCCCCTAGACTGGTCATTGGAAACAAGCAGGATTGTGTGTGTGCACCTGGCTGTGTGGAAATACCATAGTGACTGGCTGCAAAATATTCAGAGGGAGACTCGGAACAAATATAAATTTCATCAGCTGCTCCTACGGGGGTAGCGCTACACATGCATACACACACACACACATGTAGAATTACAGACAGACTTTTGAAAAATGGCATTACCTTCTTCTCTTCCTGCCGGGTTCTGCACTGTAGGGGGAGACAAAGAGCACAGCACACACAGCTTTCAGTTTCATTACTCACTCGAGTATAAGCCGAGGGGGGGGCTTTTTTAGCATAAAAAATGTGCTGAAAAACTTGGCGTATACTCCAGTATATACGGTAATTGAATTTATATAGACAATGCAATAAAAACTTAATAGAATAAAAAAAGAAACCCAAATTCATAGGTACTGTAGTTACACTACACTATAGGACCCCTGCTATGGGAAGAAGTAAAAAGAAACTTACAAATACACAGGAAGTTTATAAAGTGGTTCTGAGTAAACTGGTACTGTTGAGTCACATTCAACTACTACTAGCTATACCATGTCCTGGACAAATTAAAACTTTTACCAATAACTGGTACCAATGTACAGGGAAATCAGGAAAACACCCATCATCATACTTTAGCTAGGCAGACTTTATAATAACAGAGTGTTGGTGGGGTCAATCATAGAATTCAATGTGTAGCTGTGGTCTGAATGCTACAGATATTGCTCAGACTACCCCGCGCAATTTCAGCAAATACAGAAAATACACATTAAAGGTGAAGTATGGTCAAAGCTGTTTTGGCCCTACTTCTCCTAAGGATCACAGGAGTGCAGTTTGTTCTGCACTCCTGTTACCCAATTTCAGCAGACAGTGGGATAAAAGCCTGTTGTAGCCCACGTTCACACTGAGTGCGGGAATGAAACGGTTCAGCTGAACTCGCACCATTTCATTCCCGCATATCATTCCCGATTTCAGCTGCAATTTCACAGACATCTGTGTGGTTTCTGCACAGATGCATATGGAAATTGCACCTGAAATCGCTAAAAGTAGTACAAGAACTACTTTGTGAAATCGGTGCGGCGTCGCACCAATTAGGACGGTGCCATTGCCGGCAATTGCTGCTGATTTGGCATTTGATTTGGCATGTCAAATTGCATGCCAAATTGTGTTAATGTGAACCAGGGCATTGGCTGACGTCACTCAGCCAGTCCAGGCTTGGGAAAGTTCCTGACTTTACAGTAGGGATCCACCCAACAACCTGGACTGACAGCTGGCTCATTCTCTCAGCAAGCCACTGGGAGACTGAGCCAGCCGCTTCCGCCCCATCAACAGCCTATCGCTCCAGTGAGCACTGGAGGGGCAGAATAAGAACCTTGGAGTTGATTTACTAAAGGCAAATCCACTTTGCACTACAAGTTCACTGCAAGTGCACTTGAAAGTGCACTTGGAAGTGCAGTCAATGTAAATGTGAAGAGAAGATCTGAAATCAGGGGAAGCTCTGCTGATTTTATCATCCAATTATGTGCAAGCAAAAATGCTGTTTTTTATTTTCCTTGCATGCCCCCCCTCTGATCTACACTTGCAGTGCACTTGTAGTGCAAAGTAGATTTGTCTTTAGTAAATAACCCCCCCAATCTTTATTGTGTAAACTAACAGTCCCATCAATAGATCATGCAATGAAGATGAGCAAAGGCAGACATGATTGAATTCCAGCCTGTGTGACAGCCGTGGCTCCCTTCATAGATATAGTGGAGAAAAAAACAGACATGAAAGGAAATTGTATTATTTGCAGGATCACCTGGCAAAAATCAAGGCTTAATAAAGAAAGATAATAGCGACATCCCATTTAAGGATTTTAAACTGCAATATATTACATTTTTTGTTCTTGGGTTTGGATTTGCTTAAACTGCTTAGTGCCTCACAGAAGCAGAACAAGTATGCAGATTGCCTTACCTGCTTATTTGTTATAGGGCACTAACAAGTCAGCTATATCACTCCCATTTTTCTTCCCTGACATTCCTATCTGAAATATGGGAATACTAAATGAGACACTACAAAGGGCATGGATGATGTGCACTTTAAGTAACACTTAACACCTGATCAGACTCCAGAGCACCAAAATTCTGACTTATTGACAGCCACCTCACTTTGGTGATATAGAAATAAAAGATTTTGAAACACCGCTATATAGATAGAGTCACTGTTCTCTACAAGTATTTTTTTGTACTTTGATTTTCTAGCTGTGGTATGGATTATAAAGTGTTTTGCATATATGTCCCTATACATGACAAACATAGAGCAATGAATATATGAATATAAGAATGAATATAACTTTCTTGTACATTGCATGCTGCCATTCCTATATGAATTAGAGAATCCTAAGAGCAGTGCTGTATGTGTCCTGCATACCCTATGGCATATGATGTTCAGTTTACAAAAAATAAGAGTGACCACCTTGTGTATTGCAGTTGTGTGTTACATATGTAGGAAAACAAGATTGGGAGAGATAATCGGTACTTTGTGGATGTATACCAAGACTCATAGAAGTCTATTGGGCAGCGACTAAGGGTGCAGGATTTATTTAGCATAAGATATCACCTCAAAAGTGCTCTGTCTACTCGTAATGAGGGGAAAGCTCTAATGGCTTTTTGTAGAGGGCAGTTTGACGGCTGGACGCAGACTGACCTTTTCCCCGTGGAGAGAGAGACACACGAGGAAGAGAAGGGTCAGTGTATAAAAAAGACAAACCCCAAATGCCATTTTGTTTTTCCGTTAGACATGAGAGCAGCCATCCTGAACTTTTCAAACACAGAAAACCTGTCAGCAGACTTAGGATTCAATGAAAGATAATATCTTCTTAACCCTTTATACCCTACTATGAATAGTAATGTTCTGTTAGAGAGAGGTAATTTTAAGAAGTTTCTGGGATCTAGGCACTGCTAGCTTTTTGTGCAAAATAGATAGTCCTCAGTGCAGAACATGCTGGCACAGGATAGGTAAGTATGCATACAGCTGCTATTAGTGTTACCAGTAGATAATGTATATAATAAATGTGTAGCGCTCAACCAAAATAACAGTCACTATTATTGTGAAAGTGAGGTATAAAGTAATCAAACCATCCTCATATAAAGTGCGAATCAAATAAATGAATACATAGTGTAAACAAATCATAAGCAATTGTTGTTACAAATCCAACTCCTATAGATAGTTTATAGGAATTGTGCAACTAATGTAAATATGTGCAAAACGTGAAAAAAGTTCATCCAGAAAAGTTCAGGTGGATCGTGAATTATTCAAGGAGTGAAATACATTCAGACTGTATGGCATATACATCCAAAAGAAATCCACCACCATACGGATGCAAGGCTTACCGGAAAGCCAATATATTCAAGCCTGAATATATTGCGGAGATCTGGAGAAGGAGACAGCTTCTTCAATCTAGTCGTCCAGTGAGAACATCGTATAGCCAGGCATCGCTTGAGGATAACCAATTGTAACAACGGGGAGCCGTAACAGCGGATAAACCTCCGTGATGCCACACTCCATTTTACATTGCAATGCAAGGTCTCACATAGCATAAAACCTCTATAAATGGGGAGTTTACTGTGGAAAAACACTTACATCATCCAAAAACGATATGAGCTCATAGATAAAAATGTAGCCGGGACAACAGATCAAGCACAGCGATCTGGGGTCAGCAACACCCGTCGCGTTTTGTCTTCTTAGACGTCGTCTGTGGGTTACCAGACGATCCGTTGTGCCGGCTATATTTTTCCCTTGATGATTGAGTCCCTTGATGAAGTCATTAGGCATGACCGGATACCGGATGTGACGTGAGAAACGGCTGCATGCTGATTTTTACCTGTTTATAGCTGTTTTTATAAATTTTTAATGTAAGCATTTACTATTTAATAAACCATTCATTGCTTAAATACTACACCATGAGGGTCCCTTCCATTTAACCCTTTATGTGCTGCTGACGATATCTGAGTGCTGGAGGTTTAAACACACCGAAGCCACAGGAAAAGAGTGTACAGACCTAAGGTGACTGACCGCTTTGCTGACATCAAAGATATTACAGCTTAAGGTGATTTTTAATCGTCATGGAGGTGAGCGCATAGATTGCACGAAGGTGAATGATAAATGCACAACTCCTGAAGCATTCAGCACAGGAAGACACACAGTGTTTTAAACACATTTACACTATCTGCAGCACTTTATTGGATTTTCATGTGGACTGTCACTTTTATATTTAAGGCGTTATGAATTCTTTCATATGCATATGAACTATTGAAATATTGGAGCACTGATCACTTTCATGATTTTTTCTACTTGCACTGTCCATGTATTTGCACTTACACTTGGAACAAATTGGTAGAATATTGCGTGGTATTTTAAATTTATTTTATGCTTTATATGTGTAACCGTGAACACGATCTATACTGCAGCATATTCACATTACCCATTCACACATTGTTTAGACACATCTCTGTTTGGCACATTCATATTCATTTACTAGTGGTAGCGCAGGGGAACACACCTCCTTTTTACAAGGAGGTTTACTATGTGGGGTATATTTACAAGGAGAGTTAGTGCAAGAATTATAAGGATGGTTAGTGTAAGGATTAGGTTTACTGGAAGGATCTGTTTAAGAGTTATAAGGATGGTTAGTTCGAGGCTGGGGTTACGGGGAGTGTTAGATTGCCCATAGATGAGACTTTTTTTTTTCGTTCAACCAGCTGGTTAAACAAATAAAATTGACTTGATTCCCCCACCAATACATTCAATGTGGATGGGGGAATCCTACCCCTATTCTGGCAGCGTGGAGACATTCTCAACATCATAATACACTTATCCGCGTTGCAGGCTATAGCCTGTAGTGCTGATCAAGGGAGGAAAATCTGACAGGGCGGTTGTACAGATTGAATTCTGTACAAGCCCCCTGCTCATAAACAGATCAGGAAAGCACCCCTACTCATTCACCACAAAACAAGTGTAGTTTAAAAAAAGAAAAGAGGCAGTTTTTGACAAGTTTTTTATTAAAAAAAAAAATGTACTCCAATGTAGACCCATAGCCAATCTAGATGTCCGCCACCACGGCTGACCCGAAAAAAAAACCCCTCCGCTCCCCACAAAGGCTCCTGTTGTTAAATTACTAAGGGGCGGGGCCACCTTGTGGCATCACCAACCCAGCATGCCCCCGGTCAGTAATGCAGCGGCCATCCCCTCCCTAACAACCATGACGGTTACTGGTTGTTGAGGATGCTGGCGGCCTCTGGCTCCTAAACAACGCGGAATTTACTATTGGTGATACATACACTGGCTACCGGTAGGCGTTACATTACCACATGTTTTCACTACTAAAATACCACATGACTTCATAAAATAACTCATACGGTATTTTATTAGCATATTTTAGTGAATGCCAAAAAACGTTTTAAAAAAATGCTGTGTGCTATGTTACCACATATTCGGATGCGATAAGATACCGCTTTGTGAATGGAGCCCAGTATTTGAAGTTAGGCGCCAAAGGCTCTGCTGCTCTTGGGCACAGTGCTGGATTGAGATTGGGAGCTGGTAAGTATTTGGGGTGGGGGGCTGGGAGAGCAAAACATGAAAAGGTTTTTTACTTTAACGCAGAGAATGCAGGTAAAAAAAAAACTTTAGCCTTTGAAACCACTAATTTGTTAGCTAGCGATTTATTCAAGATTAATAAGGGGTAAATAGGAAACATTTTATCCCAATATTATTTTCCCATAAGCTTACTTAACCACTTCCCGACCGCCGTATGCAAAATGATGGCCGGGAAGTGGCTTAGTTACCCTGACTGGACGTCATATGACGTCCTCAGGATAACAAGCCGCCACGCGCCCGGGCATCGCGGCGATCGGTGGTGTGGGAGGTCAGTCTGACCCCCTGCAATACCGATCTCGGTAAAGTGCTTCCATTCGAAGCACTTTACCATGTGATCAGCCGTGACCAATCACGGCTGGTCACAGTGTAACACAGGAAAGCCGTTTATCGGCTTTCCTGTACTCAGGTCTGCAGGCCTGAGGAGTGGAGAGCCGATTGGCTGCTCTCCTGACAGGGAGGGTTTGTGCTGATGATTTATCAGCACAGCCCTCCCTCGGATCGCCACCCTAGGCCACCAGAAAGCCTGCCCAGGGACCACCAGGGATGTGCCCACCCAGGACCACCAGGGAGCCGACCAGGGACCACCAGGGAGCCGATCTGGACCACAAGGGAGACCCCCCTAGACCACCAGGTAAGAGACATAGTGCCCAATGTGGATGGCACTCAGTGCCACCTTCAGATGCCACCCTAGACCACCAGGGAATGAGCCCCTATCAGTATATATGCCCACCAGTGCCCCTATCAGTGCTTACCAGTGCCCCTATCAATGCATACCAGTGCCACATATCAGTGCCCACCATTGCCACCTAGCAGTGCCCACCTAGCAGTGCCCATCAGTGCCACCTATCAGTGCCCAGTGCCGCCTATGAGTGCCAATCAGTGCTGTCTATGAGTGCCCATCAGTGCCGCTTAGCAGTGTCTGTCAGTGATGCATATCAGTGCCCATCAGTGCTGTATATCAGTGCCACCTATCAGTACCCGTCAGTGCTGCTTATCAGTGCCGCCTAACAGTGCTCATCATTGCTGCATATAAGTGCCTCATCATCAGTGCCACCTCATCAGTGCCGCCTCATCAGTGCCAATCAGTACTGCCACATCAGTGCCCGTCAGTGTAGCCTCATCAGTGCCCACCAGTGATGGAGAAAGTTTACTTATTTACAAAGTTTTGTGACAAAAATAGAGATTTTTTTTTTTTTCAAAATTTTCGGTCTTTTTTTATTTGTAGCGCAAAAAATAAAAACCACAGGGGTGATCAAATACCACCAAAAGAAAGCTCTATTTGTGGGAACAAAATGATAAAAAATCTGTTTGGGTACAGCATTGCACGACCGCGCAATTGTCATTCAAAGCGCAACAGCACTGAAAACTGAAAATTGGTCTGGTAGTAAAGTATTCTAAGTGCATAGTATTGAAGTGGTTAAACTTATGTCATGTGTAGATCAAAGGTCAACCGTTTAATCTGCACATGAATAAAACAGAATAAATATTATGGAACAATGCACTGTATTTATCGATGATACGTGTGCAGGTTGATCCACTAAAGGAGATGTGAACGTTCACCAAATAAATTCTGTGAATATTCACTTTAGTTATCCAATCATGTGTAGATGAGCAGGAATTTGCTTTTCACACGATTGGGTAACTGAAGTAAATTTTTACAGAACTGAATGGACATTCTCAAATGCTTTAGTAAAACAGCCCATGTATCAACCAGTCTTGTAATGCAGAGCAAGTCTTCTCTGCCAGCATAAAATCATAGTAGTCATTATAGGGATTGGTTACACCAAACGATAAGAAAAGTTATATGAATCAGTATATGGAGAGATAGGTAGACTTGTATGGATCAATTATATGAATAGATAAAAAGGCTTATAGGAATTTGTTATATGCACAGATAGTAAGAGTAATGTAGAATAGTAATATAGGTAATAAGATGAATTATAGGGATTCGTTATATGAATGGACAGGAGAAGCATAGAGAGAGTTATGTGGAGAGATAGGAGTAATTGAGATCAGTTATATGTAAAGATAGGGGGAGTTATAGGGATTAGTATTATAAGGAATTAGAGGAATTATGGGGATCCGTTATATAAAGAGATAGGAGGAGTTAAAGTATCTGACAAAAGTGAGTACACCCCTCACATTTTTGTAAATATTTTATTATATCTTTTCATGTGACAACACTGAAGAAATGACACTTTGCTACAATGTAAAGTAGTGAGTGTACAGCTTGTATAACAGTGTAAATTTGCTGTCCCCTCAAATAACTCAACACACAGCCATTAATGTCTAAACCGCTGGCAACAAAAGTGAGTACACCCCGTAGTTAAAATGTCCAAATTGGGCCCAAAGTGGCAATATTTTGTGTGGCCACCATTATTTTCCAGCACTGCCTTAACCCTCTTGTGCATGGAGTTTACCAGAGCTTCACAGGTTGCCACTGGAGTTCTCTTCCACTCCTCCATGACGACATCACAGAGCTGGTGGATGTTTGGGACCTTCCTTTTGAGGATGCCCCACAGATGATCAATAGGGTTTAGGTCTGGAGACCTGCTTGGCCAGTCCAACACCTTTACCCTCAGCTTCTTTAGCAAGGCAGTGGTCATCTTGGAGGTCTGTTTCGGATCCTTATCATGTTGGAATACTGTCCTGAGGCCCAGTCTCCAAACGGAGGGGATCATGCTCTGCCTCAGTATGTCACAGCACATGTTGGCATTCATGGTTACTCCCACCACCATGCTTGACTGTAAGCAAGAAACACTTGTCTTTGTACTCCTCACCTGGTTGCCGCCACATACGCTTGACACCATCTGAACCTAATACGTTTATCTTGGTCTCATCAGACCACAGGACATGGTTCCAGTAATCCATGTCCTTAGTCTGCTTGTCTTCAGCAAACTGTTTACGGGCTTCCTTATGCATCATCTTTAGAAGAGGCTTCCTTCTGGGACGACAGCCATGCAAACCAATTTAATGCAGTGTGCGGCGTATGGTCTGAGCACTGATAGGTTGACCCCCCCACCCCTTCAACCACTGCAACAATGCTGGCAGCACTCATACGTGTATTTCACAAAGACAACCTCTGGATATGACGCTGAGCACGTGCAGTCAACCTCTTTGGTCGACCATGGCGAGGTCTGTTCTGAGTGGAACCTGTCCTGTTAAACCGCTGCATGGTCTTGGCCACAGTGTTGCAGCTCAGTTTCAGGGTGTTGGCAATCTTCTTATAGCCTAGGCCTTCTTTATGTAGAGCAACAATTCTTTTTTTCAGATCCTCAGGGAGTTCTTTGCCATCAAATGCCATGTTGAGTGTATCCGGTATGAGAAGGTGGGAGCGATAACACCAAATTTAACACACCTGCTCCCCATTCACACCTGAGACCTTGTAACACTAATGAGTCACATGACACCAGGGAGGGAAAATGGCTAATTGGGCCCAATTTGGACATTTTCACTTAGGGGTGTACTCACTTTTGTCGCCAGCGATTTAGACATTAATGGCTGTGTGTTTAATTATTTTGAGGGGACAGGAAATTTATACTGTTATGCAAGCTGTACACTCATTACTACATTGTAGAAAAGTGTAATTTCTTCAGTTTTGTCACAATGGAAAAGTATAATACAATATTTATAAAAATTTCAGGGGTCTACTCATTTTTCTGAGATACTGTATATAGATTGGTAATATTAAGAATAGGAGAAGTTATGTGGATCACTTAAAGGAATAAATAGGAGGTGTTATAGAGATAAATAATATAAGTAATAAGAGTAGTAATAGGATGCAGTTATATGAATAGATAGTAGAGGTTATATGGATTAGTAGTAGTATAAGGAATAAGAGGAGCTAAGTGAATCAGTTATATGCAGAGATAGGAGAAGTTACAGGGATTAGTAATGCAAGGTATAGGAGGAGTTATGGGAATGAATTATAAGCAGAGGTGGTAGATCGATCAGTTATGTGCAGAGATAGAAGGAGCTATAGAAATTAGGAGGTGTATAGGGATCAGTTATGTGGAGAGACAGAAGGAGTAATAGGGATTAGTTTTATGAAGCAATAGAAGGGGCTACTGAATAGTAATAAATGGAATAGGAGGAGTTATAGGGTTTAGGTATATGACCAGTTAGGAGATGTTATAGGAATCAGTTATATGAAGAGACAGGAGGAGTTATAGAGATCAGTAATATAAATAATTACATGTGTTATAGGGATCAATTATATTTAGAAAGAAGCAAGAACTATAGTAAATAGTAATATGGATAGATAAAATGAATTATACCGTTCAGATATGTGGAGAGATTGGAGTTGTTATAGGGAACTGATAAGGAGTGATATTAAAGTGGTTGTAAAAGTTGAAGGCATTATCCACATTAAGGTAAAAAACCTTTCGTGCCAGCTCCCTCCAACCTCCCCCTTAAATACTTCTTGAGCCCAATATCGATCCAGCACTGTGCCCATCTGCAGCTGTACTTCTCTTCTCTCCCTGCATCTCAGAGGAGGCTCGGTAGCAGTGGGAGACATTGGCTCCTGCTGCTGTCAATCAAATACTGTGAGGAGGGAACAGGGGTGGGTCTGAGCTGCGTTGTGTGTGTCAATAGACCCACACAGTGCTGCTCAGAATCGAGCCTGCGCGGTTGCCCTATAGCAAAGGGCTTGCTATGGGGGCATTCACAGAAGAGGAGATGCCAGGAGTGCCAGTGGGGGACCCCAGAAGAGGAGGATCAGGGATGCTCCACACAAAACCAATTTCACAGAGCAGGTAAGTATGACATGTTTATTACTTTAGGAAAAAAAAAACGAAACCTTAACAATTACTTTATAAGGAACCATTTTTTTTTTTTGAGAGATTGGAAGTATTGTAGGGAGTGGGTACATAAGAAAAAAGGAATTCAGGATTCCAAAGCTGGTCATACGGGTGTCCAGGGGCATTAAGAAGCTAGGGGATGTAGTAGTTAATGGCCGTCTCCCCCCATTCTCAAAAAGATACATATTTGGGGGGAACACCCTCCCCCCCATTCTCAGTCTTACAGGTTAAATGCTCCCTACCCAACTGGTATTTTTTTCAGTACTTACAACTACATCATGCTGTGAACAAGGCTACAAGCTGAAACGCGTCTGCGTGTGCTGTATTTTTATGGGCATGGAATAAATTCATTGGATATCGTACTTTAGTGTGCCGGTTCTTTTTGCTGTATATTACAACTACATCATGCCTACACTTCACAGTTTGAGCTGGCAGTCATTACCTTTCAGGAAACAGACTTTCCTCAAACCCACTCTGTATTGTACCAGGCTGTACATCCACCTTTTCCTGCAAGCCAGACTAAATGCAAGGAACGATGGATGATCGATGTTCCTCACCTGGACAATGATGACTTGGATGATGTTTGTGATTATCCCTTTCAGTACCTTGTCTCCATAAGAGATAGACTGATTAAATTCAAAATTGTTCACCGCATTTAATTGGTCCCAGGGTTGCTGGTGCTGTTCCAGCCCACATGCACGCTTTATTCACATCTTTTGGAGTTGTCCCATAACTACTGACTTTTGGACTTTATGGTGACAATTTATCTCTATGGAAACAGCCATTTCGGTGACTTGAGAGTTGAAAGTCTGCTTGCTGGGTTTGGTGGAGCCCTTAGCCCCCCACAATCTCACAAGAGTGCATTTGAGTATGTTGTTATATTATGCTAGAAAATGTATAGTTTTGCACTGGAAAGCATCTAACCCCTCTTACCAGCAGCAGTGGAAATCTGGTTAATTCAGTGTTTCCCCTGTATAAGGCTTTCTACGACGCTAGAGGTTGTCCAGCTAAATTTGACAAAATCTGGAACCCGTGGTTGGAGCACCCCAAAGCAATTACAGAACTGTCAGTGTGACCATCCTCCCTAGGTCCTTTTACTGGTGTCCCAAGCCTACTTTGGTAGGTTCCTATTTCTTAACCGCATCTCTCTTTGAGGGACAGTGCCCCTCATTTATTTACCCAATTTTTAGCCGCCATCCTTGTGGAACATTGAAGACCTGTCGTTGTCCTCCCTGTCCTATGATGTTAAATGCAATAATGCCTCCTGATTGTATCTTACCATAGGGCCTTTATGCGCCCCCCCATGGTACTTCAAGCACCCTGCTTAGCCTGTAATTGCGGACCTGTACTTATGTTATTGATTGTAATTTTTGCCTTGATTTTTTTTTTGTTTTGTTTAGTTTTTTTCTCTCTGGCAGTGGTTTCTCCCACTGTCTTTTGATGTAACTTGAATAGTCAATAAAAATAGAATTTATTAAAATAATGAGGGAGCAGTTATATGGACAAGTAGGAAGACTTAGAAAAAAGATACAGAGGGAGATAAGAGGATTTATACAGAACAGTCATATGGCAAGACAAGGGGTATTCAAGCCTGACTCTAGCCAAAATTGTTTTTAAGGCCGAACAAGAGAAAATGAATCTATTCTCACCTCAGCATGGATGGAGGAATCTCCACTGCCAGTTAATTTTTTGAAGCGGCCTTGGTACCTGCAGCTGCCTGAATACAATGGCACTGCCTAACAGTTCTGAATCTGATAGGATGCAGTCACTTTTCAGCTGATAATATTTCACTCGCCTCAGCCGATTTTTTTTTGTCAAGCCATGTTGTGTTTGCAGGGCCACCCACGGCTGGAATTTTGTTCAATTAAGGACTATACTATGCTGATTGCTATGAGTTACAAGTAGTAGTTATATGAATAGAGCAATAGTTATAATCAGCAATGCTGGAATAAAGAGGAGTATTTTTTTTTTTTTATTGTGAGCATCTATAATAAAATACAAAAGTATGTGTAGGTCAGACTATATCAGCCTTTCCTCCATGAACACAAAATGCATTATTGACCTGTGTGTGGGAGACAGATGAAACTAACAGTCACTGTTTGTAGTAGCAGAAACAAAGGTGGAATAGTTAGGATAAAAATCCAATAGTCCTCCGAGACCCCACAGCAGACATTATGCTTCTTCTTCTGTCAGACTTGAACCCCTCATGTTTAGCCCCCGCCTGCCCTGCGCTTCTTCACTAACGAAGCAAACTTGCCATTTCAAGAGGTTCGTTAGTATTTGCATATCCGTGTAGCTTGTCTGAGAGAAGGATCGTCAGACAGAGCGGGCTAATTTGCATGTTAATGAGGCAGTCTGTGGAACACTGACAGGCCGCTCTGAACACCCCCTACACTCACACATACATACTGGCACACTGAACGCACACAGATGGATTTGTGTCTATACCACCGTGCATTTATGTCCTATATTTGTACGGGTTTATGGAGAAAAATAAAGAGAGACAGACGTACAGAAAGGCAGATGAAGTGATTTCCTTCTGATTAAAATCATCTGGACAAAATCAATGAATGCTTGTTTTAATTAGGTTTTAATCTAAGGTGATTTTAATCACACATGCAGAGAGGTGACCGCAAACAGACTATTTTTCACCCGAAGAAATATCTTATTGGAGGGTTTAAACTAGGAACAGTTAAAGCACTAGCGTACGTTCCCTTCAAATGGTATTATATTTATCCTAGGCTGTCTGTGAAAATTCTCACTTAGGCAGGCCATACATGGCTGAATTCCAAACAAATCAGAAATTTTGTGCGTTTTGTGATCCGAAGGTTCCACCATTGATTTTCGAAATTTGACCAATTTCCCCTCATGTTACTACAGAAAAGAATTATCGTGGGCGGGAATCTTCTTTTCTTTCCGGGAATCTTCTTTTCTTGCACTCATGCGCATTCCTTTTTCTATTACATTTCTCGCACGATTCTCCCATTATTGATTAGAAAATCATTTGTTTTTCAAAAAATTTCCAACATACCCAATTACTCAAATGTGATTGCCGCACATAAATCAGCTGTTGCTGCAGCCCACTAATGTTGCGAAATACGAATGATAATTCTTAGATAAGATTTTCGAAAGAAAATTCTTTAGAAATTCAACCCATGTATGGCCATAAATACAAAAGATGGTATTCAGCGCAAAATAAATAAAATTAAAACTATTAATAACACACAGCAAGCTGAAAACTAATGGAAAATCCACAACACCATTCAATAACATATATCTAATAAAGTGCAGCGCTATGATAAATAAATGTTCATTCCATATAACTGTCCTTTAGGTAGTGAAATCATTCCATGGGTATCTCTCAAATCATAAACGACATGTGTTGCCGCTCACCTTAGACATATAGGTTAAAAGGAAGCCATAAAAATACCTTCCCCTCTGAAGCAACAGTCTTTACATAAATCCTGCGGGTCAGCCGAGTGTCCTCGATATGCATATAAAAAGAAAGGAATACGCATCGAATGCTCTCTGTATGTATAGTGATCTTTAGTAGTAAGGTGATAGTCCTTCTGGTGCCATAGGAAAAGAAAACAGACACAGGTGTGCAAAACGGGGTCCTCCACCAATCACAAACACACTGCCTCTCACCTTCCCTCCAGGACCACAAGGCCCATAATGCACCTTCCTCTACAGAGGACTATAGATGGTATCAATCCCGGCTGGACTCCAGACTTGCTTCAGCCAATGGTAAACTCGCACATAGATGGAAAGAAATGCCACATCTAATGCTCTCTATTTAAACATTTCTTTAATAAAAAAGGTTAAAATGCCACTCACATGGAAAGAACTCAGTCCGAGCGCAGGAATCAGAGCGTAGTGTAAACGATGTAAGACGGTACATGCAGTGGTGACTTAGGCCTTGTTCACACTTGTAGTTGGGGAGCCCACAAAAACATATGGTTGAGCCCCATGATTTTACCCCCCCCGCCCAACCGCTCTTCCTTAAGCTGAAAGGTAGCGGATGATGGTGTACACACGCCGCAGCCGTTTGGATTGCAAAGTATCAAAGCAAAAATGATCCCCTGTGTCGCGCTCACTGTTCTGGCAGATACTAGTACTTAGTCATTTTCTTCTGCAATATGTTTAGGGTAGCTTCAGACTGCCCCGCTGTGATTTGGCCATGCAGAAGTTTTGGGAAGCTTTCTGAAAGCGCACCACAACTGTAGGCGTGCATGCAGGGTGTGTCAGGTGTGCCTGGACATACCCTTATCACCCAGTGCAGTGCAGGACACCCCTTCTGCCCTGCCCCCCCCCCCCCCGCAGTGCTTTCCTCCTATTCTTTTCCACCAGCTGCTGCTGTGGGCAAACACAGGGAGATGTTTTAGTGTGAGTGGGGGAGAAGACCTGTAAATATGTAATTAACAGTCTCTTCCTTTTCTGCATGAATACAGTGAGTGATCGGTACTGTTTGGAGTGCACACCCTAATGCAATAGGCTGCGCACACCTATGCGCAGAACATTATTGAAGTACATGGGAAAGCGCAGCTAACCCTCATGAAGGCTAGGTTCACACCTGTGCGGGTGATTGCCGCTGTGGGACCGCACCTGTTGCTGCAGACTCAACCACCCACTCACGCCCTTACTGTTTTGCTATATATAACACAATTTAGAAACATTCTTTCAGAGGCTTGAACAAATCACAATAAGAGTCAGTTCACATAGGGGCAATCCATTTCAGGCGCGACTTTGTAGGCGATTTGAACACAACTTCAAGGCGAAATCAGCACCACTTTGGGTGACTTACAAAGTGACTTAAAGCGACCTCCATGCCAGGCGACTTTGCCTGTGGCCAATCAGAGAATATAGCTCTTCTTTTTTTTTCCTTTTTTTTTTTTTTTCCTTTCCACCTCAGAAGCACACCGACCTGAGATTAATCAGTTTGAGAGTCATATACTGTCTCCAGTCGAGTCTTTCGTCATTGTGGTGTTTTTATGTTATAATAATAGATCACCAGTAAAGGAGACCAGATGGAGAAGGAGAACCATAGAGAAACTTGTTCTCTCTAAATACAAAAGATTCCTATGTAATCGTTATTATTTAACTACTTTTCCCCAAGTCGTCTCTCCCCATCCTTCTTGGGCCCTTTGCTTATAGCCCTATCCACCCCCCCTTACCCTTCTCCCAAAAAAAAAAAATAATCCTCTCCCCGCTCTCCAGCTCCCCTCCCCCCCCCCCAAGAACTCCACGCCAAGACCCATATCTCATCGTCCCGACCTCACACGTTTTTAGTTGCCTTTCTCTAAATAGCGAATTAAAGGACTCCATGTGGCCACATACAAGTCCGCCCGATCCTTCCCCAGTAAAGTTAACTCTTCCATTTCTTGGATCTCACATATCTTATCTATCCATTGGAATTTAGTCCGTGCCTCCTCTTTTTTCCACAAAGCTGGAATATATGCTTTGGCAGCTATTAATAAATGTTTTAATAATGAGTTTTTGTAATCTTTAACGGATAGATGTGTATCGTGTAATAAATATGCGGCTGGCTTCATCCCAAGGGTTATCCCTGTCAGATCCTGTGCACCCTCATTTACCATTTCCCAGAACTCTTTCAGCTTCCAACAATCCCAGAATATGTGGATCAAGGTGCCCTCGGATTCTTGGCAGCGCCAACATCTATCCGAAGTCAAGGGAAATTTCTTATGTAGAGCTGCAGGCGTTTGATACCACCTTGTGAGAAGTTTGTACCCCCCCCCCTTCCTGGTATCTGCTGGCTACTGAGGCTTTATGTGCAAACAATAGGATTCTGTCTCTTTGGCTTTGCGTAAATTTGAAACCCAGGTCTATTTCCCACTTCGTCAGGAATGGGAGGTCCTTTGGGATTGTGGCCGCTATTAACAGCGCGTAGGAAAATGATAGTAGGTGACTCGCTGGTTCTCCCGATGTACAAGCTTGTTCGAATACTGTCAGGGCTCTTAATTCCGCGTCTGCTCCCACCATTGCTTTAATAGCAGAACCTAGCTGGGAGCAATGAAGGAAGTCCAACCTATCTTGAAACTCTCTTTTACAACTAGAGTGCCCCTAGGTCTGTTGGGTTTCCTATTATTGGAGTAAGGGGACTAGGCGAGGGGGATATGTTTGCATGTTTAAAGAGTGGCCTCACCACTTTCAGTGTCGCCCCAACTAGGGGATGACCCCTTGCCGTTTCTGGCACGTCAACCCTTTGCAGCCAAGGCAAACCTGACAGTGGGAGGTCAACTGTTGCTTCCTCTACCTGAGCCCATTGCTTGGGGTTTTTCATATGATTGCACCATTCCATGACTCTAGTTAGGTGGACTGCCTCATTATATTTTACTGGATCCGGGAGACCAATCCCACCTTTCGGTTTTGGAAGCGACAGGATAGTCCTGCTCACTCGAGCAGGTTTACCTGCCCAGATAAATTTTGAAAATCTAACTCGTAAGTCCTAGATCCATAAGATAGATCAAGCGGGCATTATATTCATCTTAATTACATTAGTCCGGCCAAACCAAGTGAGAGCCTCTTTGTCCCACTTAGCAAGGTCGGACTTAAATTGTCGCAGGAGTGGAGCAAAGTTGAGATCAAAGATTTCAAAGAATATAGCTCTTCTGACATCATTCCTTTTACCTGGGTAAATTTGCTTCAATAAGGATGGGGGATCCGACTTGGAGACAACTTCCATTGAATTCTATGGGCACAAGTCGGATAGAAGTCGCCTTGAAGTAGTACAGGAACCTTTTCTGAAGTTGGAGCGACTTCAGTAGAGTACATTAAGACGGCTCCCATTCACTTCAATGGGATTTCTTATGTCAAGCGACTTGGGGCGACACAAGACGGATCCCAAGTGGCTGTAGTGTGAACCAGCTCTAAGTGGCAAGTCCTATAACATATGTATGGCATGTCAAGAAGGATAAAAACATTTGTTAAAATAATACCAAGGCAATAATGCCAAGGCATCTAATGCCTTGTGTGAGAGTTTGGAAATCTGGCATGATCCTTTCATCTCTCAAGCTCAGGGTGGATAAATCCACCAGCCGACATCTTCAATTAACATGAACAAGTAAACTGATTATGACAATAGAAAGGATGAGCTATAATCCAAACTTCATAAAGATTGAAGCACTCAAAAGCTAAAGGGGAAAAATGAAAAGAGGAGAAAAAGAAAATATAGAATAGATAAGAGAAAACAAGAAAAAATACAGAAGGTTGCTCCTCCAGGTTCACGGGCCCTATGTTCGTAGCGGTGATTGTAAATATCATAGCCATGACTTTTCAAATCTGCTTTGCTTGACCTAAAGTATACTTACTAACTTGTCGTGCAGAATAATCCATGATATTTTATTTGGTGATTTCCATGCTTTTTCAATTGACATTTTTGCCCCAAGACAATAAAAAGATTATGGACTGAGTATGTTTGGGGATTTTGGTTCTGTAATGGCAAAGCTGTTTTCTTACCATTAAAGGATAAGTTCAGTTGAGTCTTAAGCTCTGCATTCAAATTCTCCATACCACCCAATTTTAATTTTATATATAATATTCTTGATATTTCTGCCTGATTTGCATGAAGTTGGTGCTGTGTTTTCTTTGTATGATGCTCCATATCTTACACCTAAAGTGGAACTAAACCCACCTATTTAACTGGCTCTCAAAACAGTTACATTCCAAGCATGTTGTGAATGATAACTATCACAGTTACTGGGTGCTATGTTAGCTCTCAACTGAACTGTCAAGCCATGAATGGCTGGTGTCATAGTTGATCACACGCGCAGTACCATGGCACCTACAGACCCAACAGAGGCTTTGGTGTAGGGCATATGAGAATTTTTTTCTGCTATGAGCTGGAAATTTATGCCAGGATAAGGATGGTGAGGTAGGCAGACTGGTTTATAAAATAGAGGAATAGTTGTAAAGAGCAACCTTACAGTTTAATTTACTAAATAAAAGACAATTCTATCATTGTAAGGCTAGTTGAACCTTTTTGTGGCATTAGATCGGGATGACTCCACTTTCGTGGGCAAAAAAATAACAAATAAAGAAAAAATAATATAGCTTATATAATTGCGACACAAGTCATATTGTAATTGAATGTCATTAAAAATTACCTTTCCTTTTCAATCTGCTCTGTAATTTTCTGAGAATGCAGTGCAATATGGCTACCTGGAGATGTTCTGTACACAGAGTGTGTATTGACCACTCCCCAGAAACATGATTTCCTGCTTGTGTAATTGGCTCACCAGTTTTCCACAGGAGGCTGCCTAAGATACAAGTCAGATTTCAGGCATCCCTGCAACGAAAATGTCATTTTTGGAGAGATACTTTCAATAGGAACACATCTAAAGGGATGCAGGTCCAGCAGATTTCCTCATTAGAGCCCTACAGCTGCACACCTGACAGTTAATTATGAAACTACTCCCATTAGCCCTACTCAGAATAGAGGCACAGACAAACACAAAGGGATTTCTTCAGAATAACAAAAGGTAGGAATCTGCAACAACGTTTGTTATACTCCCTGCAATGTACATAGATCACCCTGAGGGGAATGTTTTTTCTCAACAAAAGTAGTTATGCTTTTTTTTTTAAAAAAAGGCACATTTTGCTTACGTTGCAGTAGCTCATCTTTTCAATCTCAATGTGATTTTCTGGCTCATCACTGAACCACTTCTCACATCCTATACAAAACATCAGGATCACCTACACCAGTGATGGCGAACCTTGGCACCCCAGATATTTTGGAACTACATTTCCCATAAAGCTTAGCTACACTGTAGAGTGCAAGAGCATCATGGGAAATATAGTTCCAAAACATCTGGGGTGCTAAGGTTCGCCATCACTGACCTAGACCATGTAATTGTGCAAAAGAAACCTATGTCATCAAGCAGTCCTTGCCCACCCTCGCTCTTCCTCCTATGGATTTGCCACTGGCACCAAGTAGATCTGAACTTAAATAGTGAACATTTTCTATCTGATAAGGATAAGTCAAAACTTTTTTTAGCACCCACCAATGCAGCACGATGGTGTAAACTGACATATTAGAAATTGTATCCTATCCATGCATTGGACATGCCTGGTTTGAATGAGCCCTTAGTGTACAGCTCAGGACAAATTCCAAAAAATAATTTTCCAGGATGGACCTTAATAATTTTGATGCAGAACAACAGTTTTCTGGTTTGAATACTTTTTATTGGTATGTAAAAAAGGTAGAATACAGAGAATAACAACTTTTTCAAGATAACCCCAAGGGAAAAGGAAGGTACAACAAGGTGCACAATACACATCAAATGTATTGGGATGCAGCCCTCAAAAGTGTGATAAGAGAGGTTACAAGAGTGAAGATGATAAACATTTATGACTGAAGCACAATATTATACATGAAAATATAAGTAACCCCATAAGGCCAGCTGAGTTGTGTGGGGGCAAAGGGACACAGAGGGAGGTCCCCTCTTAGTAGCTAAACCCGTAACTAATGTCATGAAGTATAATCATGTGGTATACCATTTGAGAAATAGCAGCCATCATAATAAATGAGAAGCTAGGGGAATAGGTAGTGGCAAAATGGGGAAACTAAGCTACCTTGTGGGAGTTGAGATTCGGGCCTTATTCGCACTTGATCGGGTGCGGCTGATGTCCAGTCCAGTCATAACACATAGTGGGACCATTCTAACACAGGGGTTCATTAGGTAAAAATGGGTAATCAATCTAATACAAAGAGAAGAAAAAAGGGGTTGAACTGTAAGAAAAGGGGGGAAAGGGAGAAGAGAAAGAGGACCAGAGAAATAAAGGGGGAGGGTAGGATGAGAGGGGCAGAAACAGATTGGGGGGGGAGGGG